>VZTG01008821.1:36896-112334 GCA_013397845.1 Melanocharis versteri | reverse complement strand
CGGGAGCGGGGGTGGCCCTTACCCCGCTTGCTTGCCGGTGTTGAGCCCGCCGGGGAGGGGGCTGCAGGCTGCGGCCAGCGCTCCCAGGTGGATGAGAGCAGTGCCCAGCTGAGGCTGTTGGCGTGCTTTCCCTTGTGTGTTTCCTAGTATAAAAAGCCAGGTGCTTTTTTAAAAGGTCGTGCTCCCAAACTTCTCTAGATACCCCTGTCTTCTTCGCAAGTGTTTTTTTATATAAAAGCTTGCCCCATCTTTTTTTGCTCCGTGTTCTGTGAGAAAATGATGGGCTTTTTTTTTTTTTTTCCTTTCCTTACAAGTTCCTTTGCAGAGAACGATGGCTGTTGAAGGAAAAAACTATGTTTCCACAGAAGTGTGTGATGTGCTGGAATCGGTTTCTTTTCTGAATGTAGAGGGTAAACATTCACCCCTGGAGTCAACAGTACTGCCTAATACAGAGGAACAGCAGGTGTGGATTGGTTGTACAAGGTGTCTTCTGGTGATGCTGGGTTGTTTTTTGGGGTTTTGTTTGTTTCTTTTTTTAAGCTTTAATTCTAACAAGTGTTTCTTCAGTAAGAACTGCTGTACTCCTCTGCCCCTGAGAGGTGTTTGATTCTTCTGCTTATTTCTCGTTGTTTACACACAGATCATAGCCAGTACCAAATGCAGACAGATGGTCGATGCTAGGAAAACAAAGTAAAGGATTTCAGTAATTGCAGTTTGAACGTAGAGAGACTGTACTGTTCTTTTTAATAAGCTTTGAAAAAGATATGGGTCCTTGATGAAAGCTCATTAGGTGCTAGGAAATAAAAATCTATAATGCTCTGCTGTGCTTGAGCAGAAGATAATATACCCAACTATGCTTTTTCAGAGGGATAAGTTTCCTGAGTGACTTTTTCTCAGGTGACTTCATTTTGTCTGATTAGTGCTGGTCATGACAGGGCTGTGGAGAACTCTGGTAAATCCGTCCACTGAATGAAACATTGCCAAAGTAAAGGCTGAAGCTCCTTGAGAAAGGAAGGAGTGCTGGGATCCCTCTAAGATGCTCCCTGCTATTATTGCTTTACCTGGGTGTGGAGACTGTTGTATAATGGTTAGGGGATGGAAAAGGCCACCTGAGCAACTGAGAACGGTTTCCTGATTGTTACTGTGAGGAAGAGGAGGGTCTGGTGCCTGGATGGTGGTAAGGAAGTGGTCTCTTGAGGCTAAGAATGTGTTAATCAGTGTTAATTGAATATGCTCCATGCAAAATGGAAGTGCAGTGATACGTAGCAGCTGTTAGAGTAACACAGCTTGAATTCAGTACAAAGGGAGACCAGAAGGTGGAAGCAGTGCAGTTTATGCCTCTGATAGTGTGCTCTTTTAAAATCAAAATACTGGCTTTGTCATGAAAGAATGCTAAGGAGAGGGGAGTGGGGGGCCACACACACACAAAAAAAAGGATTACTTAAGGACAGTAGAAGGTAAAGAAGCAAATAAAAGCTTAGAGTTTGAACTTGACATGAAAGGAAAAAGTGTGACATTAATATAAAGTAGGAAATAATGTATCAGATATGTATGCTGATATGATTTGTGGCTGTTCTTTTTAAAAAGTGGCAATTATAACTGTGTTTTGTGTCTTTCTTCTTTTTAATGAATAGGTGTATGAACCTTTGAAAGTATTCTTGAGAGTGAGGCCCTTTTCTGTAGCAGAACTTGAAAGCCATGAATCCCAGGTTTGTTGTAGAACTAAGCAATAACGTTTTTCTTCTCCCCTTAACAACATATAGTATTGTAAGGCAGAACTTTCTTTTATGTAAGCCATGTACTGCCCCCTACATGGAGTTAGTGGGCACCTGGATAGATGCAAGATTTTTTTTTTCCACCCCAACGATTTTTAATAATTTGTATGGTATAGACATTCACACCTGTAGTCTTCAAAATTCCACTGGGTACATTATTTAAAAGCTGGTGTCAACTCTGTATAGTGCTCAAGATACAAAGGAGTTCCATGGAAGAGATTATGCAATTCTGAGCGTAATTTGAGTATCTGACCCTTTAGTTTCTCTGAAATGCTTGAATAATCTCCTGTCTCATCCTGGTCACTTTCTGCTCAGCCTGTCAAAAATCTTCTGTAACCTCTACACGTTCAGATTCAGATGCCTCAGCGTTTTATACACACACGTGTACAAACATGCAGAAGTGCTCCCCTTCTCCTCATTGTGATCACTGATGCAAAGAATTCCTTTAGCTCTCTTTGGAGGACAAGGTCTCTATATCATATCTCTCAGCCCTTGTCTTTGCAGGCTCTCTGATTGAAGAGAGGTCAGCCTCAAGAGCTCTTAAGAAGGATTTAATATTTGTTCTTATTTGCTTCTTGAAAATTGCTTTTTAAAGAGGCATTCTTGCTTTTGATCTCCCAGAGTTGGAACTTTTGTATCGTTTTCACTTGGATAATTCTTTTCCCCCCTCAACTTCCCTTTTTCTTTGCTTAGTCAGCTCTCCTTGCATAGTGTGTACTGCCCCAGCGCTTCCAGTTTGGTAAATTCCACAGTCTGAGCTGGCTCCAAGTGTAAACTGATTTGCAAAATGAAATTGTTTCATGAATTGTTTAGCATAATCCTCTTTGGACTGAGATATTTCTTAAAAGCAGGGAGGAAAAAAGGTGAATGTTGCGGTTTGTACTATTTTTTTTTTTGTTTTCGTGTAGTTTAGGCTGAAATAGTTGAACTTCCAAACTATTAGCTGTATAATCTGTTTTGCATGGGATTAAGGCTTTTTTCTCGGCCTCCAAAAACAGAATGATTGAATGATCTTCAACATTTTCAGCATTTTCTACTTTCTTAATTGTCACCTGAATCCAAGAAGAAAATACTTGGTAACAAATGGAAGAAACCCACACAAAACAGTCAAGTAAACCTCACTTTCTAATCGTTAAATCAAACAGATCAATTTAATTTTTAGGTCTTTTTTTCCTCCCTGCCATGCATAATTCTCAGGAAAGCAACTTTGTTCCAAATATGTGACACGGAAAAAAAAAAAAGGAAAAAGTAGAACCCAAGACCTATTTCTTATAGTTGTAGGCTGATGCTTTAAACAAAGACAATCAACAGGTTAACTGATCAGTTGTTGCTTATGGAGATAATGATTTATGGAAGTAAAGCTTAAGAGCTCTGGGTGAAATTCTCTACTCCTGCCAGTGATTCTCTAGAGTCACCTGTGAGAAAGCAGGAAGTTGTGTTTTTTGGATCTAAATGATGTGTACAGTGCCAGAAATGGTCTAGCTCCTGCCAACTTACCTGCAGGGTTAGCTGTGGGAGACAAGTGGAGTGAATTGTTACCAGCAGGCTTCCATCTCTGCAGATCTCACTACTTTGGGCCTCTATTCGCAGGCTTCTATGAGGCTGGTGGCAGCTGATGGCACATGCTGCAGATCCTGGATTATTCTGGAGCTCTCTAGGGTTTAGTACATCTGACCTGCATTCCTGTTCCTGGTGACGTGGGAGAAATGTTTAAGACTACATAGGTTCAGAGCATGGCACAGTGAGCAAGTGATCGGTCTAAATTCAGAAAGCAGTTTCCCAGAGCTTCTCAGAATTGCAGAATAAGCTGTCTTGGAAGGGACCTGCAAGGATCATCAGAGTCCAACTCCTGGACAGGACAGCCCCAAGAGTCACACCATGCGCACTGTCCAAATACTTCCTGAACTCTGTCGGGCTGGTGCTGTGACCGCTTCCCTGTTCTGGTGCCCAACCACTCTCTGAGGGAAGAACCTTTTCCTAATATCCAACCTAAACCTCCTTTGACACAACTTCAGGCCATTCCTTTGTGTCTTGTCATCAGAGAGAAGAGATCAGTGCCTGCCCCTTCTTGTTTCCTTGTGAGCAAGTTGTAGCAGCCTTGTAGGTTGCTAGAAGGTCTGTACTGGTTAGTTACTGGTCTAGAGCTTCTACAGCAGTTAATAAACAGACTTGTCAATTGAGGCTCCTAGGAAGAACAGTACTTCCTATGTACATACCACACATGGATTATTAGTCGTAGAAGTTCTGGCCAGTCTCTGAACACAAATGTCAGATTTAGTTACAATCAATCCTTTCAGATGATGCATCAAGACACTGATAAGCTATACTGGGAGTTCAGTTTACATCTTTGGTAGCCAGTCTGGTGTAAAATAAATTTTCCTTTGACACTGCATCCTACATTTATCTGGCTAGTGAGTGTTTGGTAATTGCATTTCACCTTTACTTAACTGAGAAATAGCAATCAAATTACTTGAAACTAATTCAGTTTCTTTCATTACTGGTAGCACTATTTATCAATCAAAGGATAATGCTTCAGACTTATTTTACTCTGTTAATTCTGCTTGTAGTCTGTTTCACTCTGAAAATTACTGATGTAGAAAAACAGTGAATTTCTATATAACTTTGTTTTCATAGTGATTGTGCAAGTCACAATCACAAAATGCCAAGGTTTAGAAAGTGTTCCCAAGGAAAAGTTGCTGGAAGGAATGCTAGTAAAAGTTTTACCTCTTAGAAAGCCCCAGAGGATTGCCTTGACTTTGTCTATACTCTGGCTTTCATGTGAAGTGAATATCTCTGTAGTGACATGCCTAAAGATCATATATGTAAATCATGAGACTTTTTGTAGCTCTGGTAAATGGGTGAAGACACTAGGCTTTTGGGCGGTTTTTGGAGGGGGTGTTCATTTTTTGTTCTGTTCAGATACCTTTCTTCCTGAGTAATTTTGTGTCGTGTTTTGGTTTACCTTGTCTTGTTTTTCAAGGGCTGTGTAACTATTGAAGATGCCCAGACAGTAATTCTTAATGCACCCAAAGAGTCTTCTGCAATGAAAAACAGTGAGAGAGGGATTGGTCATGCTGTGCACAGCTTTACCTTTTCTCAGGTAGGCCAAATCATTTCAAATTTTTAGGTTTTTTTTCGCTGTTATGAAAGCTGAATTTTGTATTATGTCATGCAATGTGATTTTTCTTCTTTTAATTACATGTGGTGGTACTTGCCTTTAAAAAAAAAGACTGCTTATTAATTACTGATAAGCTGTCAAGAAAGCTGTATTACAATGGAGGTGCCTATTAGATGAGACAAAGGAGCTTCTTTGTCGGGTCTGTGGTTTTCTTGGATTAAATGCTACAGAAATGTATTGTAGGCACAAACTTACTGTGGTTCTGCTGTTCCTGCAGTTGCTTTCATCCAGGAAGTGTTACAGGAAACTTTATGTTCGTAGGAATTTATGTAAGCATGTGTTTAGTAACTTCCTTCTGAGAGAATAGCAGCTTGAGTGCTTAAACCTTCTGTACTGGAAGCGTATTTCTTAATTTTGCCTACTGCAAGAAGTTCTTTTCTTACAGTTCCCAAAGATAAACAGTTCCAGGGATTGAGTTATTTAGACCATTGTAATGCTGATTTTCTTGTCAGTTATGGGTAACTGGTGAAGAGTGAGGAGGGAGTTTTACATCACCAGCAGAGCTCTTAAAAGTATCCACCGAACAGTATGTGCTCAATAGAACTCTGAGCAGTTTATTTTAGGAGTAGGAAAATTTTGAAAAATGAGTGCAAGCCTGAGTGCTTCTCAGAATTAAGCAGACATCCTGTAAGAACCCAACAGAAAACATTGAATCAGAAGGGGTTCAGGCAAGACAAGAGATTAATCTGGTGTCTCCTACCCAGCTTGCTCTGAAAAATTAGTCACTTCTAATCAGTACTTAATATTTTGGCTTATTAAACTTGTTTGTGCCATTTGTCACTCCTTTTTTCTTTTTCTTCCTTTATCCAAGGTCTTTGGACCAGAAACTACTCAGAGTGAATTTTTTGAAGGCTCAATGAAAGATATTGTAGGGGCATACGTTAATGGAGTGAATGGACTGGTATTTACCTATGGAGTTACAAATGCAGGCAAGACATTCAGAGAACAAGGTATAAAATATTTGCATGTATAAAAACCAAGTCAAAATCCAATGAGAAGCTTACATGAATGTCTACACTTAAGTTTTTAATATTTTTCAGGGACTTCAAAAGATCTTGGTATTTTACCTCGCTCGCTTGATGTGATTTTTAACCACATTAGAGGAAGACTTTATCTGAAGATGAACTTCAAACCATATTTGAGCAATGATGTTAAGAAACTAGAAGATGAACAAGTTAAGCAAGAAGAAGCCTTAAAAACTGCTATTCTTGCATCACTGAAAGAGGTCAGTGACCAAATGCTTCTTAAATCTGTTCTGTAAGACAGGAGGTTTTAAAAGTCTTTATTCCACTATTGATTCTTTATATATATAAAAGTCTACAGTATGCGTACTTGGTGAACCTTGGAATGACAAGACAATTGGCTGGTTTTGGAGCTCAGGGTAAACTGGAAGAACTTTCTGCAGAACACAGTTCCAACCAAAAACCATCACAAAGCCAAATCTCAATTTCTAGAGAGAGCAAGTCTCCTCTTTGGAGGAGCCATTCCGACACTGTGCTGACAGTAGCCTTTGGAAAGTCTGAAAGCTACAGGACCTATCTAAAACCTGGTTCTTGTTAAGTGGCTCTTGTAGGTCAGGTTTCCGGGCTGGATCTTGGTGCAGTTATTCAAATGCTTGTACTGTCTCAGGAGAGATGAGGACACTGTCTTATCAGGGGCAGTGAAGAAGGCAGGGAGAGTCCCTTTTGGTGGAAGACAGTGTTAAGGCAGATTAAAAAGTTTATAAACCTGTGATTTATGTAACTTCATAAAGAAACTTTGATTCAGCAAGTGAAGCAAGATGACACAAAATTAATGTCCTAAAAGGATTCCTGTCTGCCTTGGAGGATAGTATGTGTCTAAGACTGGTCTCTGAAGACTGTAGGTAGAATAGAGAAGTCTACTGTGATGGCCTCTTGGTCCTATTATCTAGTAATTTTGCTTCCACAGTAAGAAACTCTCTCACCAGAAAATGGGCATCCATGTATTTGGGACTATTTTATGCTTGTAAGTCCAATTGCAGCTTGTTGTCAGATTCATTTTGTTAAGAACATTTTTTCCCCTGAACTGTGATTCTGTCCATTTAATCCCAGAATGCAGTAGGCTCAGCTGGTTATCATTCAAAGAAACTCTAAATGAATTCTGGGATCTATAGAAATAATGTTTGGGTTTTCTTTTTTCTGTCATCTTTAACATTAACCTTGGTTAAGTACTCCAGTTAACCCTGAAAAAATATCCTTCTATGACTCAAATTCATATGTAAAGTTCCACTCTAAATTCTGTTGCTTCACCACTGCAACCCAAAACTTTGTTTAGTCTGAGTCTGGTTAACTCTTGAGGAAATATCTCAAAAGAAAAATCTGAAAGGTTTGAAAGACTACATATTTATTTTCAAAGTGTCTCTGAGTACGTGTATGCACGTGTGCAGAGGACGAGGGAGTCTTAGAGAAAAGTTGAGATGGTTAGGAGGATAGCAGGTAAATACCTTTAGAATTTTTATGGAAGCTACAGCCTTGGAAAGAGGAACAAGCAGGAGCCCAAGGTCTGGAACAGGAGGTTAACATCTTATTTTGAAGATAACTCTATAAAAATATTTCCTTCTGTTAAATCGCAGTCTGACTTACTAATAGCTTAGTTACTGAATGTTGCAGTAGGTGATCTAGATGCTGCTGCACTGCAGTGAAAAGAAAGCAATGCTCCACCATCAGGGAGGATAGGTAAAAATGAATCAGGAAACTTACATGACAGGACCTTGTTTATGTGTTACAATGCTTCTATAGAGATAGCTATGTTTGATCCCCAGTTCTGAAGCTGTGCTTCTTGATAGCTTGTGAATGAATAGCATCACTGTTTGGATGCTCTCTCAAGCTGTAAACTGAGAGCAGATACGATTTGGTGGGCTTGGCTTTAGCTTACATGGATTTCTGTAAGCTCGTTTCTCAGACTCAGTTTACACGTCATACAGAAAGAGCTTGCTGTTCCTTTCATCCTCTCAGTTTTAACTGCTCTGAGTTACTGTAGTTCTTAATGTCCTACTGTTTATGTTCTGTATGCAGTACTGCTGCAACAACTCTTGCTTGGCATGGTTCATACCCTCTCTTTCCCTCCCTTTCCTAGTTCTCTTCATGGGATTAAATACTGTTTTTACTGGATTAAAAGATGCTTTACTTGCATTCCTATGCCCACCTGTTCTTGTATTTTCTATTAAATGTCAGCTTCTGTTGTTGGCAAACAATGTCAGTTCCTGTTCCCACTTGTTTTTAGGCAGTCATCTTCACACTCTTTTTTGTATTTCATTTGAAGAGCAGTATAGCAACAGTTAATTCACTCAGTTTTCTCATAATACCTTTACAAAAACTTATCACATGCACAAGTAGTGTGGTACTGGGTTTTCTAAATTCCACTGCATTTTGGACCTGCATAGATGAGATACTGTGTGTGTCAGTCCCATACCCTGCTTGGCCCTTCACAAACAATGAATAGGATCCATGCTGTGGTTAGACTTCTAACTACTCAAGAAACACAATCCTATAGACAGTGCAGCCTTTGCAATACAGGTACTTGTATAATTTTATTGTAATTCTATTTTATGCTATTTATCTTTAAAATGGAAGATCTCAAAGTACGGCTTTGTGCCTCTCTGTTTGTAAGAATTCTGGTTTGGATATACCAAGCGGGTACCATTGGCATCAGTAGTCAATCCATGATCAGGTTAGTGCTGCATTTGAGACAGCTATAAAGCTAAGGTTTGCTTCTCTAGATCTGTTCCCTTCCACTGTAGGATGACCCTCTCTCAGGACAAGAAATCAGGGTGAATGTCCTGATTTATAGGGGGCTATAAAATATGGAGAGAGAGGTAGTATGTAAAGATGCTGGACTCCAGTGGGAGTTGCTACTTCTTTACACTAGTTTTTCCAGAGGCAACTTGAAGGCTGTGCTTTGGTGAATCTTGGCAGGTTTAAAACAATTTTGTTGGTATTAAGAAATTCAGCAAATGTGTGTGTTTAAAGAAACTATGCTGTTGTCTATTTGTAATGGCCTTTTAGTTCAGCCTGAATTAAAGCAACGCAGAGTGTTGGTTTGTCATAACTTAATTCCTACCACCTTGGCAGTTACTCCTGGAGGAAACTTCTCCAGTTCTTTTGGATGACTGAAGTACTGCTCAGATTTGCTCAATAGCTCATAAAGGCATTCTGGGCTGTTGCAGTCTGACAGAATCTTGTTTCTCCTGGGGCTGTGAAGTTAAGTCTCCTGTGTTAGCAGCAACTGGCCACCAAAACAGGTTTCTGGGAGCAATAATTCATGTGACAGAAAGAGCACTTATTGATTATAATTCAGTGTTATTGAAAACATTTCACTTTCAGCCAGAGCAAGGGTGGCCTAACAGTTAATACTACTTCAATATTTAAATCTTAAGTACTGTAATTGCTGTAATTTTTAACTTCTGCTTTTCTTGTCATCTGTTCATGTGGATATAACGGTCTCTTACTTTCTCAAGGAGACAGAGAGCACCTCAAATACTATAACAAATTTCTGTGATGTGAAGTTGGATTCTTCTCACTGTACTTCAGACAATCACCCTTCTAACTCCCTAGGTAAAGTGGAAAACTTTTGCGTGGAGGAAAAACATAGTACGGATTTAGAAATATTAATGAGTAACTACTGGTGGATGAAAAAAATCCCTATAGTATACTGCAAAGTAAATATATATAGGTTTTGACCAAGTTTTTGTCTCTTTTCTCTGGAGAAAGGGCAACTATGTAAAAATATTTTGATAGTTTCACTCCTTTTGGGGAGGAAGAGGGAGACTTAGTTCTGCAAATATAATGTATAAACTGCTGAAAGTCTGTGATAAAGCAAGGCCATCAGCTTAGAACTCGGGCATATTCTGGTGACAGATGACTGCTGAGAAGTTATAACATTTTTGGATAAAGTTAAGTTATCTATGTATATCTAATTGTACAACACAGATGTATCTAAGCCTTCTCATTTTAGCAGGTTCTATAGGTCCTTTTAGAAGATTCTATATACTGATTTAAAACATATCAATGGGTTGTTTGATCTTTGAACTCTTTCTCTGTTTTGGGTTAGCAGAGAAGAACTTTGTTCCACTTGACATTCATAGGAGTAATATGCACCAAAGAACACAAGCATCTGTGTGGATTTCCTTTTGTGAAATTTATAATGAATATGTGTACGACCTATTAAATGTATTATCCACATCAAAAACTCAAAAGCGCAGAGTTTTAAGAATTTGTGAGGATCAAGGAGGAAATTGTTACATTAAAGGTAATAATACTGTTTTATGACCTAGGCAGTTTCACAGGATTTCTCTGATGATTAGAAATGTATGTAAAAGGTCTCTTTTCACAGATTTAAAGTGGATTAACGTTCGAAGCACTGAAGAAGCCTGCAGACTACTAAAAATAGGAAACAAGAACCGAAGCTTTGCCTGTACTAGAATGAATGAGCAATCAAGTAGAAGGTTTGTTCCTCTAATTATAAGCATACTCTGTCCTGTTTGAGGGGAAGGGAGGGGACTTTAGAATATGTGTGAAATGAACCGCTCTTCAATAATAGTTTAATACTTCCCTTGATTATTCTGGTTTTGTTATGAAATTCTCTCTGAAAGAAAACTAGGAGAGACTCTATGACTAATAGTAGCTAGACTCGGGTTGCTATCCATGTCTTTGGACAACCAAAAAGATCGAATCACATTCATTTTTGAGTGCCATCAGGGCTATACATCTTGGCAAATGCTAGTGGTGCTGAGTGAGAATGGCCGTGTGAGGATGTTGAAGGAAAAGCTGGCTAATTTTTCATAACTGGCAGTATAATTCTTGTAAACCTGGAGCCTGTCCCTAGGGGGTATAGGAAGGAGCAAGTCATGTGGTATCTTGCCGTGCTGCTAGATTTTCTAGATGCTTTTGGATTGCTGTGGTCAGGCTGAGCTTGCTTGGTATCTTTAGAATTGAACTCCTAGCTTTTTACCTGGCTCTGGGCAGAGATCAGGGAGAATCTGGCTTTTGATGGAGTGAGAGGAAATAGATAAGGTTGTGTAACTTCTGTTGCCTCCTTTCTTGATTTTAATGACCTCTTAATAATTTATCCTTTTAGTGTGGAAGGGTGGTGTTTTATTTTTAGCTAATACAATCATAGTGTTAGTAAGCCTGCTTTTTTCTCTAAAAAGCAAGAGTTATCTTGTTCTGTATTAGCTAAATACAGCTGCTGTCAAATTTCATGCTCTTCTTACGGAGTTTTATGCCTAGAATGCCCACTGCTTCAGGCATATCCTAGAGAAGTTTGTGTGCTGTACTTCCTAATGTATCAGATAAACTGAGCACTTCTGGTTCTGTGATTTTTCTCTTTGGTTTCAGACAGCATGTCCACTGCCTTTGTAGATAGTTGCCTAAAAGAGAATTACTGGATTTTCAAGTGTTACAAATCCAGCCTTTCTGGAAAACAGAATTATTTCAAAACCGAACAAGTAACTGTGCATATCGAAGTAGGCAAAATTACAGGACTGTAAAACTTGAACTTATTCCCTTCTCCCCACCATTTTTTTCTAAATTAATTTTTCAGATTTACTGAGTTCAGATACTGCCTAAGGTTTTCTATACGAAGTGGCTACATGAGTACTCATCTTTTGATCAGTAAACTTTAGTGAACTGGCTTGGTTTTTTTCTCCAAGACAATTTGTAGGCTTCATGTGGTATTTTTCCTTTTCCTGTGTGGCAAGAAATAGAAAAGTCATAAAATACAGCTTTTATTGCTGCTTTTTGCTACTGAATGAATGTTGCAAAAGTAACTCATGTATTAAGGTAACTAGTGAATTAATTCTTGTCCTTTCTTCAGCACTGAGCTTTCTATAGCATACAAATTTTACTTTGCTTCAGTGACTGCCTAATTTTCATAACTGATTATTAAAAAGGACTTCTTTCCATTCCAGTCACAGTATATTTTCCATCAGGCTACTCAAGCTAACTGATGAGCATCAGCCACGTGTTCTTGGAGTATCAGAGTAAGTGAATGCTTCATGTGATTACCAGAATGTAAATATTTTGGAAAAATTAATAAGGTGTAAGCATGCCAAACTGGTGAACTTTCTAATAATAAACAAATTCTCTGAGAGCTGAGAAGGAAATCAGAGCTCCACTGAGCACATAAACTGACTGGAAGCTCAACAGGGACAAGGACAGGAGTGTTTTCCTGTCTCTTGCTCTAAGGTTTTGCTGCAGCAACTCTGTCAGTAGTGTATGAATTGAGGAAAATTTGTATTGTCTCACATAATGGGGAGGTGGTGGCAGAGTCAGACTATGCAGCACCAGACTAGATGTCCTGGTAAACCGAATTCAAGTGTCTGGCTGACTGATGGAGGTGCAGCAGTTGGTGCTGAAGGCCCAAGGTGCAAGCTATGCCAGTGTATCTTTCTACTCTGGGACCAGACCAGACTTCATGGGCCGAATATTTGTGACAACACATTTGGTGTGCTCCTAGACTGCAAATTAAAATTGTCATCCCAGGAGAATGCTGGTGACATGTCCTGAGACTTCTCTATGGTCTAATGTACAGTAAGAGGGGATCACCAAGTAATTTGCTTAAAAACTGTTCTCCAATAATATAAAACGCTAATGTAGGTACACCCTGTGTGTTAAATCCTTACACTTAAGTCTCTGTTCCTTTATGGTTTAGAGGAAGCAGGCTAATCTTCTGGCCTGAAGCCATTTAGATAGCTTTTTTTGGGATGGTGTGTCTTTTTTCTTCTGATTAATTTAGCTTCAAACAGCAAAATGAAGACAGCCTGTAACAGAATGTTTTAGTTCAGTCCTAGCTCCTACTGATTTTTCTCTTGTCTCTGCTAAGCTGAGATGGTAATAAATATACCTCACTGTGAGATAACACCTTTAAATGTCAGATGTTACAGTGATAAATACTCTTGAGAAAAGATAACTTGAGAAAATGACTGCATCTGTATTTTTTTGCTGTTCCCTGTCATAGTGTATCCCCCTGGCAAAGCTTGCAGCAGCTGTTAGGTGAATGACAGAGTTTGTATGTTGCTTAAGGAAGAAAAAAGCTTTTTATCTTGTGCTGGAAAGGATGAAGTACATAAGGCTTTCACACATTTGAAATATGTGCCTTAATAACTTGTATGGGACTTACTTCAGCTGTATGAAAAGTTATGGTCTTACAAATTATTTTATTTAAATAAATTTATGTATAACTGAGCAATGGTTTGGTCACATAAATTATCCAGCTTCCAGAGCTTCCTGTATTTCAACAGCTTTCCTAATATAAAGTAAAATTTATTAAATTCCTTGATTATACAGGATGATTTTCTGATTGTAACCAATGTGCCATGAGGGACAACTCAGTAGTCTGAGTTTAGTAGCACTAATAATAATAATAATAATTTATAATTGCTATAACTAAGCAAAGAGCTCTAAGGTGAGCTGGAAGGGACTTCATGTGTGTGTTCTGGATAACTCTTTCATGCAGGTTGTCTTTCTGTGACTTGGCTGGTTCAGAGAGGTGTAATAAAACACAGGTCTTTGGAGACAGACTAAAAGAAGCAGGAAATATTAATAATTCTCTTCACATCCTTGGAAAGTGCATTGCAGCATTGAAGCAAAATCAAAACCCAAAGTAAGTGAGAAGTTATTTATAACATGCCAAGTTTTAGGTGGAAGCCCTAAGTATCCCTTTATGTTTCTGCAAGCAGTTTGCACAGAGAAAAATGGAAATCTACAAAATCTTGTAAGTCTTCTTTATTATAGATGTCACTGGAATACCTGCAAAGAATGTTTTCTCCAAAACTGGTGTTTGTGGAGAGCAAAAAAGGGCAATTTGCAGCAAACTACCAAATTTTTTTTAGTGTATGTGTATGAACAATACAATTTGTGTACAGAGCTCCTGTTTTGTCTTCTTCCCTTCCACCTGCAAATTATACAGGTAGACTCATCAGGCAGCTGATAGATGACCTGTTATTAGCTTTTGGCTTGTTCTGCTATCTGCTTTGGAACACTAGGGGACTGTGATGCAGACACTATACTACTTTTACTTTTAAGTATTTTGGTTTGTTGGAGAGCTTATGAAATCCAGGAAAGACTTTGCTCTTTGATATGAAATAACTTAGGCTTAAATATGAGAATCCTGCTGGATCTCTTTCCTGAAAGAGAGAAACAGAATTAAGGTAAACTACAGTATCTCACAATTTTACAATTTTTATTTTGTTTCACAATTTTTTTTTTTCTCCCTGAGGATGAAGCCAAGCTATATTCCATTCAGAGAGAGTAAATTGACTCGTCTGTTTCAGCCATTTTTTTGTGGGAAAGGCAAAGCTTGTATGATTGTAAACATCAATCAGCATACTTCCACATACGATGAAACACTGCATGTGATGAAATTTTCAGCTATAGCCAGACAGGTAAGAGTGTGTCTACTTTCTCTGCTATTGTGCAATTATTTTTTTTTTTGTTACTATTGATTTGTGAAATGATCAGGTTGTATGGATTTGAGTGTGATTTGGATCCTTGATTCATCGTATTAGTTCTTCTGCATGTGGCCTCTCTCTAAAAGGCTTCTAGTAGTCTTGCCTATCTTCAAACTTATTTGTGGTAAGAAGTTAAGACAATTGCAGGTGTCTGGCTGTTCAGTTCTACACCATTGATGTTTTGTGTAAAACAGAGGACACTTTCAGATATGACTGATTTATACCACGTATCTGAGCAAATTCAGGATTTCATTTCATGCTTTTGATGAATTAATTAACCTGGGTGCAGTTAAACATCTCTTGCACGAGATGAGTTGTTCACAACTTTTTGGACAGTTGGTGGTAGTAAAAAGGAGTATCACCTTATTTTGTATTCTAAATGAGATCTTTTGCAACAGCATTGCTCCTATTTGGCTGAATGCAAGTAATTAATAACAAAAAAGTGTCTTGGAGAGTTCTTCTTCCATCTCCTTCAGTACCCTTGGGTGGATCCCATCCAGCCCCATAGATCTGTGTGTGTCTAAATGCTGTAGCAGGTCAGTGACCATTTCCTCCTGGATTATGGGGGCCTCATTCTTCTCCCTGTCTCAATCTCCCATTAAATTCGGGACTTGTGGTTGATGTTTGGCCCTAACCTCATTCAGGCTCCCTGAAGCTGCTTCTTGCAGGGAGTGGGATGGTGGGCTATGCTGTGTTTCATGGCAGAAATCCAGTAATTTTTTAGCCTGAACCATGGATTAGTTCTGATATGTTAGAAATCTATAATAGCATATCTAATATGATCTCAGAGAGGAAGATTTTTCTAATTCTCTTCAAGTGCAACTTTTGTTGAAAGTGTGTACTGTGGAGACAAACTTCTCTGATATGTTCTCCTGTGACATAGTTACTTAAAATGTTTATGTAAATAGCATGAATTGCTGAATCCTGGTCATGGTATTTGAGGAAGGAGCAGATATTTTAGGGATTTTCTGCTTTTCATTAACTTTGCAGGAAGCTACAACAAACCCCTTATATTTTAGAGGAAGAGAAACCACCTGTCTAGACAAGGATACTAAGTTTGCTAGCAGATAATATTTCCATTTTCACTCTTTTTAGAGAACTGAATTCTTATATTCATATAAAAATTTTATTGTATTTTAGAGTACTGAAGTCTTGTATTCATATAAGAATTATATTGACTGATTTTTTTTTCTGCTAAAAGGCATGTAAGCATTTGTTAATATTCATGTAATCATTAAATATTATGTAAATACAACAATGCATTGATGCCACTTCTTCCTGGTATTCTGATACCTGCAATATTGACAGCATTGGTAAATCAACTCTGGATTTTTCAGGTTATCCAGACAATCCTGCCCAAAAATTTTGGTTATTTTCCATCAAAGCTAGTTGGAGGTGATGGCAAACCTATCCTGCACTTTGATGCTAACACATCTGTAGATGACTTTCCTGACAGTACTGAAACCTCTGCAGAAGAGGAAGTGGACATCACCATTCTGAGTCATGAGGTAGATACATGTCTACTTAGAACTGCACCCAAGAAAGCAATTGCTATTAGTTCTAATATTGTTTTAGCATAAGAGATGTGCTGGAAGCTGCATCAAAGGGGAAGTTTAAGTTTCTGTTCAGTGTCAGACTGACTAGACTTAAAGTGGCCTAATTCAGTGTAGTTGTGGAAGGATGCCCTGTGGCTTTCTAGTTCGGTCAAGTGCTAAATTTGGAATTCAGCTGATTGCTCAACAAGAAGACAAAGGAACCAGTATATATATATATATATCTTTAATATAACATAATTTAGGTTTTTGTGCTTTTTTTTGGAAACAGCAGTAACGAGTTTAGATGCAGCGTTTTAAAAACAAAGATATACAGTCTAACAGCAATAAACTGTAAAAATCAAGTAGGCTTTATGTTGTTATGCTGTACAAATTAATATTTAAATGCCAAACGAGTAGTAAACTTTTTGATAGTGGAAACCATCAAGATGGACACAGGGTGTATTTGCAGTAGAAATTCATGTTTGAAAATATTTATCCTTTGGTGCACACGCCCAAAAACTTAAGGCTTCTAAAAGTACCCTCTGGGGATGGCTGCCTGTATGAATTTTTTCTTAAGATTCATGTCAGTATGTTTCACCTTTGGTTTTTGAACTGAAATATGTTACATTTAGGACCTCTTGAAAGCTGCAGAGAACTTAAAGGAGAAGTTAGTTGCAGAAAGGCAAAGTAAACTCCTTCTGGAGGTGAAGATACGTAAAGAGATGGCAGAAGCAATGTTTCGACAGCTGTTGGAAACAGAGGAAGCCTGGAGGCAAGTCACATTGCAGTCTGCTTTGAGACTGGAAGGATTCCATGTGTATAAATGCATACATTTATATGTATATACACATATGTGTATATTCAGGTCATACCTACTTAGGTTATTTAGAGAAGTTAGGGCTGGACAGTTTCAAAACCTCTGAAGGAAAGGGAAGAAATTAAACTTGTACAGATCAGCCTCTTCCCATTTACAATGAAAAAGTAATGATGCTTTCTGTTGAACTTTCCTCTGTTTAATTTGTAATTACTGGGGCTTGTCCTGGCTTGTCATTACTATTTACCAGATGTGGAAGATTGTTACAGGTGCCCCACTGAGACTTATGATTTTTCCAAAAGATGCACTCTGTCATGTTAATATGCATGCATGTGCTTAAGGTAGTTTGAATCATATCTCTTTTGAGCTCCTCTGCATGACTTAGGAACCACTGTTAGTTTACTATCTTATAAATTGCTGTGGCTCCCTGCACTGATGTTAATAACTTAGGGTATTTTTTTTCAAGTCCAGATTCCTCAAGTTGAGTTCACTTCCTCTTAACTCTTCTTTAAATCAGTTTCCTGCTGTTTGAATAGTTTACAGAAATTAACGCCAAGTTGCCAGCTGAGCACGCTATGGTTTAACACCTGCACTGGCTTTAAAATTGTTTGATTGCCTTTGCCCAAACACATGAAATAGAATTGATGCCTTTTCTCAATCGAGGTGATGTTCTGCATCACTGATGGGGCATGTTTTTAAATTGCGACAGGAGTAATGTGTGATGTATTGAAATAATAGATGGAGAGGCACTTCTCACAAGAGGATGTAATGACAGGGCAAGGGGGAGTGGATTCTAACTGAGAGTTGGTTTAGATTGGATGTTATGAAAAAATTCTTTACTGTGAGTGTGATGAGGCACTGGAACAGGTTACCCAGAGAAGTTGTGGATGGCCCATCCATAGAAGCGTTTAAAGGACATGTTGGAAAGGACTAGTGAGAAGTGTCCCTGCCCATGACAGGGAGGTTAGAATTAGATGATCTTTAAGGTCCCTCCCAACCTAGGCCATTCTAGGATTCTGTGAAAATGATTTTGGCATTTATCTTAAATGCAAAATAAGAAAAACCAACCAAAACCCGAAGTGAAAGATGCCCCCAAGAAATAAGCTTCAAATATAATGTCTAAATGGGTGTGGTCACTTCTATTGCTATATGTTGGTGGATTTTCTTATAAAATCTTTTGTTTGACAGGTGTTAAGTGTGTGTTCTTCTATAGTACTTTTTTTGGTATATGCCAAGTAGAAGTTATCCTTTGGTGCAAGTCTGTAGGATCATTGAGATTAAAAAGGAAAAAAGTACTTCTTTGTCTCTTCCTTATCTCTTAATTTCACTATTTCTGATTAGACAAATAACTTTAATGTTGACAGTTGAATACATGTAGTCAAATGTAACAGCTGGAATGCAAACATATCGTATGTAACTAACATGTTCTCTTCAGCAACCGCTTGGAAGATATGAAAGACAGTTACGAAGAAAAACTCGAGAGCAAATTTGAAATGTATAAAGAGGCCATTAAGAAACATGCATATATGTGTGCAATGGAACAAATTGAAGACCATTATGTTCCCATAGAAGAATTTCTAGCTGAACAAGAGAAAGTTGAGGTATGACTTGACTGCCACTAAAAATATATTCTAGCCTCTTAACTGTAAATTTTGCTTTTCCTTAGCAGAATCACTCTGGGATTTTGAATGTAACACAAGCAGAGAAAATAACTAGCAGCTCAGCCTTGCTGTTCTGTGTTCAGTGCTAACCATAAGCATACAGATGTCTTCTCTCTGGCACTACCTGTGGTGCATACCTAAACCTCATGATCTTTGAGGGCACAGTTCAGTGAAATCCAAGTCATCTTTATCTTTGTGGTGCAATGATTGGAACAGCCAGGGGAATGATGTATACAGGAGTCTGGCTTTCTAGAGATCTTTTGGATCATAGGATGTAGGGTAAAATGGTACTCTGAAAGGGTGATGGGGAATTTGTTACAGGATAGCTATTTTAATTATAACTGATCTCTGGTCTGGAGGTGGTGGGAGGATTGTGAGATAAGAAATTGATGAGAAATCAAACTTTATGCAGGAGATAACTGAATATCCTGAATGTACTTAAACATAGAACTGCTCAGAGTTGGCATTAGTACGTTGCTACTCCTTTTGCAATGCAGCCAGGTTAGCTATGAGCAGCTCAGTTTTCTAACCTCTGCGTAGATGGTTAAGTGCATCCTGGCAACAGTTGAGACCTGTGGGTCTTGTTTTCAGAAGGTTTGTAGTGGAATAAGAGAAGAACTGTGGTGTCCACCAGAGGAGCTTTCTCGCCACACTCACCTGTTCTGGAACTGATAAGGCATCACACGCCATGGATAGGCAGGTTCCTTTCAAGACATGAGAAGTGGGTTTCTCTTGTAGATTGTGGTATATAAATGTTTCTGCTTTTACAGCTCTCCATTCAGGTGCTGACAAGCAACATCATATTATGTAGTGGCCTATGTTTTTCCAGCTCCTTCACACTTGTCTCTTTTCCCCACTTAGACTCTGTTTTTGTGTTCAGTTAAATCCTAGCTATATACCATGTTAGGGTGGAGGAAAATGGTTTTAATAGTGCTCTTATACTGGCCAAGAGGCTGCATAAGGGAGGATTCAAAGAGCAAGATGCTTTTGGTAGCCAGTCAGATAAGAAACTAATGAAATCCCTGAGATGTAAAAGTGTTAGTTGACAAAGGAGAGGAGAGCGCATGAATCTGAGTGGTTCAGAGAACCAGAATCAGATGAATAACTTCTCTTGATGGTGCCACTTGTTTGATTTCTTACTCTGGAATGCCACCCCAGCAATCTGACGGACACTGGAAAAGAGTTTGAGGTTAACATGTAGCTCTATGAAGTATGTTCTTCCTTAGTTAGCAAGCTAACTGGCAACAGTGTTTAGCACAGACACACTGAAGTTTCCTTTCTGGCATATGGTTACTTTTAATACAGTTTGGAAATCCTCAGACTGGAAGAGTTGACTCCTGCATAAAGAAACTTCCTCCTAGAAGGTCTTGTGACCTGAGTGTAATCCCTTACTGTGATTTCCTAACCATAACCTGTGAATTAATTTAAAATTGCATGTGTGTGTGTGGTGTAATTGAAGGATGTGCAGTAATGCATCAGATCCAGCAGAAATGCAGACAAATTCTACCATGTGCTCTTAATTTTTTTCAGGATAGGGAGAGGAAAATACTGCAACTGGAAAGGCAACTTGATGAACAGTCAGGAAGGCTGTTGGCTCTGGGAAGTCTGAGCTCGGATATTCCGACTACTGAAAATAACATAGAACGAGGTAGGAATGTAATCTGGGTATTCAAAGTTCAGTTTACTTCTGGTAATGTGTATAAACAAGCAAACTTTTCTTTTGCCTGTAGATCTTATGGACAGCGCAATGAAGAGAGCCAATGAAGGATTGCAGAAACAGTGTGAAGAGAAGGAAGAGGTAGCTCTTGCTTAGTATTTAACAAACCCGGGGATAATGATTGTAAACTCTGTTATGGTTCAAGGCTTAAAGATCTGCATTGTAGACAAAAGCATGAAGATTCCTGCAAATGGGCACTGAGTTTATAAAAAAAAAGCCCTTGCTCAATTGTGGATGACTTTTGCCAGAGACCGTTCTGGCTTTATTCTAGTCTGTAAAGCCATCTGCTACTGTAACAAGTCATGGTGAATGTGTGAGTTGGAAGTAAGGAAGTATGTTTAGCCTTATGTTGGAATTTATTGTAAATATTGCTGCCATGACCTCAGTGCTTTCCTTCCTGAAATGCTGCCTGCTTCTGCACAGGGGAACAGTTACAGAATCTGGTAATAGTTTAGATCTAAAGTCAAAATAGTGCCTTAAAGCAGCCCTTCCTGGAAGTACTGAACTCCACTATCACCCTAAACTTAAGTAAAGGTGAATGTCTCTGTTCTTCGAACGAGGTCTCTGTGTTCTGAATAGCATATAGAGGTGGGAATTATGGAAAACATTAATTTTTAAGTATGCATTTTTATTCTATTCTTTGAGTGATCTTCTTGTAAGGTCTACAGTTAGTTTCCCATGTTTCAAGAGGATGGGGAGAAGGGAAGAGACAAGTCTTGCTTCTTTCTCTAATATAAATTATGAGTAGAGATTGGAGAAATAGTTCCAGCTGGTTCTAATAAACCATGTAAACAGAAAGTGAACTTAAATCCCTTTTTATTGAGAAAGAATACTCCAAAAATAACTCTTTCCTTACCAAGTGTAATGTCTCGTGTTATGGCCCTAGCATTTGTTTTCCACTCCTGTTTTTGAGAGCTCTACATAATTTTCTCATGTCACTTTCAAATTTTGGTGAAAGTTTGGCTTTTATGCTTGTTTTGAGTATACAGTTATTGATTGTTTTGTGCGGCTAGAAAGCGTTAGAATGATGAGATTGATTCCTGGCCATAACTGAAGTGAAGACGGTTTAAACCAGTTGATTCCATCAGTGCCTTTCTGCTACTTTGCCTCAGAGATCAGTGCATGTGTAACGAGTAATTCACCACTTTTTTCTTCCCATTCAACCATTAAACATGGGCAAAGGGTGTGAGGAATTTTTAGCAACTTTGTCGAAGTAAATTAATGGTAGCATCAATTTTTCTGCTTCAGAGTTTCTTTTGCCTCTTGGGGCTTAATCCATTAATATTCCCATCAGAAAGGTGAGGTCTTCTGTGGTAACTGTGCTCCAATTCTTTATATGAACAGTGTTAATGAGCCAAAAGTGTCCTTTTAACTACTCTTACTGAAATGGAGCTGGTTGTTCCAGATGTGGCTTAGTCTGTGCTACTGTTTGTTGATTGGCAGGTCTGTAAATCATAGTAGCTTCAACACAGCAGCCTTTGGATGCTCCAGCTGTATTTTATCACCTGAAATGATGAGCTGGGACATAGGAGGTTGAGAGGAGCAGAGCTTCTTGTTTTGATCTTGCAGTTTGCACTGTTCTAGTCATAAACAAAATTAATGTAAAACATGCTGTTTTGAACTTCTGTGTGTATGGGCTTTATTTTCAGCTTATAAAATCTCTGAAGTTTAAAATACAGAAACTGAATGAAACCCTGCTAGAAGCTAACGAAGGCTACAGAAAAATGGCAGAAGAAAACAGTCAACTGAAGCACAAAATCATACTCAAGGTTAGTCAGTGATTTAAAGTAATTTTAATATGGCTTGTATCTATAGTTGTACTGCATGCTTCTACATCTTTTTACATGTAAAAACCACTGTTTAAATTAACAGTTTGTTTTGATGTTAGCATTTTTTTTCTGTCTAACTTCCTGAATTACGAGCTCAGAGCCCTTGTGTTTTACTACTTGATTCTGACTCTTGTAAGACAAAACTCATTTTTCAACTTAAGTGATAGACTCTGTCAATAGGGTAACTGTGCTGACAAAGCCTGCTGATCTAAAGATGTCATGAATTATTGTCAAGCAAAGAAAGTAGTACTTAGAACTCGTCATGAGGCATGTTGCTGAGGCAAGCAAGGTGTTGGTGCACAAATGTTACTGCAACAAGGCTTAAGGGGGATCTATGGCTTTAAAGCTATACTGACAGTCCTGCCAGAGGTGGCCAGACTGGGTGAGAGATATGGGCAGGTGAACTATTTAATACAGAAATAGACATCTTTCCTTCAAAAGCAGGGACTTCCTGAAGTTTACAGCATCTGACCTCAGATATCAACTAGATTCCTAAATAAAAAAGAATGAAACTTTTGAACTGTCGGCACTTTGAATCTATGCCTCACTTGTAATCTGCAAGTGAAGCAAGGCAGGTATAATAACTGCTTAGTGATGTCTTTCTTTGACCATTAGATTACTTTCTGCATACTTTTTAGTTTAAATCTGAGACTGAAAATTATTTGACTTGAATTTTTTAATTGGAAGTTACCTTCCTACCCATTCTTAATAGGAAGGTGATTTTGTTAACCAGAGAGATTAGAGAGTGTACTTAGCACTCCATATTCTGCCCACTTGAAGCATTTATTCAGTACTGGTTAGCAGACTTACGACGTAAGAGTTTTGATTTGACAAGTTTTGCTTTCAGAAGTTGCAAGGCAGGAAAGCCGCCTTTATTTGGTTCCTAGAACAACATCAATTCTTTGCATAGTGTGGCTAAGCATTTTAGCATCAGCCTCTTAGCCAGACTTGGTCTCTAACTAGACTTTATGGCCCTGTAGCTTCCTGGATTTTTAATTACTTTGATGTAATTTAGAGGAAATGGGTACTGAATAGCCATATGACACTGTAATAACAAGGATGTTTACAGGCTTAGTAAAATAACGTGAACCAGAAAATTAACTGCATGAGAGAGACCATGCAGTGCTCACAGACTTAACACAGCCTTATCCTCATAGGATCAAGAAATGAATAGTCTTCAGAACTGGGCTAAACGTGTTCTTGAGCTTGAAGAAACAGTGTCTTCCCTGCAAAAAGAGCTTGAAGAACGGAAAAAGCATTTATTTGCAGAGGAGTCAAAACAGCAGAAACCCAGGAGAGGTTTGCTGGCTAACCTGAAATCCACAGTAGCATCCACTGCTAGTACACCTCTTGGTAAAGGCTGGGGGAAGTATGAAGAGGCTTCACCCTATTCAAGAAAACAAATCCTGTTGCCTCATAAAACAAAAGAATAATATTTGATAAATCAAAGTGTGCAATTACTGGGCTTCTTTATTAGTCTTAAACTGTTGGTAGCTCTTTCTCACTCTTAGATACCATCTTCACTGTCATGTTGACTGACAGAAAAATGTTTAATACAGAACTTTTCTAATTGCACCAGGGCTGAATTTAGAGCTATAAAAGTTTAGATCTAGACATGTGCTTTTACTGTTCATACAGGGATGTGATTTGAGAAATATATATATATATTTAATTCTTGAGTAACTGCTCTCATGGTCATCTGTACTGATAAATGTGTGGTTCATGCAAAGTGAGATGTCCCTCATCTGCTGTTCATTATATTTTTAAATTATTTTATTTCATTGCTGATTACTAGAAATCAGATGGCTTGAAAACTTAATCCTAAGTAGTTAAAATAGCATGGTTCTTCAGTTAATATTCTGGTTTTGACCTGGAGACTCCCTTCTTGGGACCAAACTAAGCAAACTGCTAAAGAAGGTAATGAAATGAAGTCTTATCTGGCTTCTTGCTGTTTTTCAGCTAACTTGGCTTTGCAAAGAAATTTGTTTTAATATAATTTGAATTTCCACTAGGAATATGTGTGAAACTTTGAAAAATCTATTTAATAAAATTTTCTACTGCTAAGTTAAGCTTTGACTCTTCATTTCATAAATCAGTGAAACCAAGATAAGGAAAGATCCTATAATTGGAGTCCAAACAATGATAGTGATTGATATAGGATGATCTTGAGTTGAAAGAATAATATCCTTGATTATATTATTTATGTTTTATCTAGTATCTTAAGGGTGGAAGACTGGAACATGATAAAATTTGACATAGTTTTCTTAGAGCCCTTTCAGTCAGTGAAGGTGAGGGTTTTTTTAACTACAGTGAAAGTGCAATGCCTGTAATTGCTGGAGGCTTACTGTGGAATCTGTAAATAAATTGGGTTGATCAGTCCCTGTCATGGTGTTCCTTGTAGTGGAAGGGGACTGAGTTCAAAGCAAGAACCTCACCCTCCCTGGGGAAACAGTAGGTGGTGCAGCCTTCCCGTGTGACACAGAGAACAGCCCTTCTCTGCTGTGGCTCCTCTTGCCAGGTCGTTGAGAGTTTCGGGTTGGCCTGTGACCAGTAATCACTCTGACACATCTATTTAACAAGGCTGTAGAGGTTGCACTTCAGCCACTGCTTTGCTCATGTTTTGAACTGTTTCTGTTAAATACAGGGTTATCTGGCTTTAGTAGTTCTGAAGGCCTATAATCCCTGCAAGGTAGAATTTCTAAAATATTTTTCTACTCCCACATAAACTATTCCAGCTATTAAAAAATATTTTGGTGTAGTTATGAGACACTGAGTGTTGATCCCTTGAATAAGAAAGCGGTTATGTACAAATTGCTTTAGGAAAAGTAATTCAAACAGAAGTTAAAAAATCATCAGAACAGGCTAATACTGGAAAATTTCCATAATACCATTTCAAAATACCTCGTGCTACACCTTGGCAGCCTGTCTAGCAACTCTAGCAACTTCATGTAATACTAACTATAACCTCCTATTCCCTGAGCAACTGTTCTTTCTATGTTCCCTCTTACTTCCCAGAGCTCTTTGGTTGGCTACAGGAAATGGTTCGAAAGATAAAGTTACATTATCTTAAGCTTTTTTTTTTCTTCTTTTTTTTTTCTTTTCAGTCTTAAAATAAAATGAAGCCTGTAGTGAACTACTGGCCAGTACTGAACTGTTAATGTTTTCGCAAGAGTTCCTAAAAGACAGTGTAGCTATTACATTAAAGGCTTTTGAGAAGCCGTTTTCAAGGATAGCTAAAGGCTGATTCTTCTCTTCATGCCCTCCAGGAAAATAAGAAACAACAAGGAGGATGCAAAAATGGTTGCTTTGGTCCTTTTGAGTTTCTCAAAGGTGTAAGGAATGCAGAATCCATCATCTTGGTAGTAGTGATAATCAGAGATTCCCCTGTTCCACATGGAGCTACCACTGGATAGAACATCAGCAGTTTGTTTTATCTAAAATTACTACCGTACAACTTGCTTCAGATTAAGTGTTTATTAAAATTAAAAATCACCATACAATAGAAACTATTTACATATTTAACTGATAGTCTGTTTAAACTGCACAGTTTGATTGAAGGAAGCCACTGGAAAAGAAAAGCTATGAATACTTCTGCTGCTGAACTTCAACTGCAGGCACACTGAAGCTTTATCAGAAAGGTTTTAAGCTTCTGCAAAGTACCATTTGCCTAAATAATTGGGCTGAAGGATGGCAAAGATGTGTACTGGGTTTCAGTTGTAAGAATCAGTGTCACTTTGAAGAAGAAGTAATCTATGCTGTGGTTACATTGCAATTGCACTAGCTCATCTGTTTGGGTAAGTAATTTGATAGAACAATTCAATGTGAAGAGCTTAGCAAATTGCATTCACTTTCAGAATTAGATTTATAATACGGAGCAACAACCTACAGTGACACTGCAATGTAACTTGGTATCCTATTGCATGTTTCCACCAATTGTTTTTGATAGTGCTAGAGCTAGTTTTAGCTTTCAAACAGATTTGAGGTTAGTTGGTTAAAGCAGCAAAAACATAAGGAATATTCTTGAATAACCACAGAGGATTAAAAATGAAGATTAAAATATTTTCACTGGTAACAGTTTCAGCGACTGCAATGAAAGTATTAACTTCCTTCAAAATCCTGTGCTTTTCCATGGACTTCAGATGATTACTTTGGCCTTGTGGGAAGCTGAAGGTTGAACACAGTGAGGTGTGCTGCCACGTCTGCAGTCATGTATGTTCATCTTGCACTTCTGCATCTATGATGGTTTCACAATGCTTTGAAAATTATTTTAAATTGAGGGTTTTACAGCAGTAAACCAGAACTTTTTTCAGTGTAAAGAATTACATATATAACTCTTCCTCAAAGGAAACCTTGATGCTGTTAAGAAAGTCTTACAAGACGTGACAGTATGCCTGATACTGATGTGAAATAACAAGGATATAAAAATAATTTTTGCAATATGCTGTATTTCAAAAGAGGTGATTTAAGAACGTCACCATGTCTTAAATCTGTAAGTTCTCCTGTGTGACTTTTTCTTTTGAAAACAGCTGTTCACGCATCCTTTCAACCCTTTTATCAAGGTCTCCTTGTAACATATTGCAAGACTTAGATCCTAAGAAGGCCTTGTCAAGCTCTACCAGGGCATGACTGCTTTCCTTCCTTTTCCCACCTTACCCCAAAAAGCCTGTTTGCTTTGGGGTGTTTCTACAGATGCAAAACACAAAGCCTTTAAGGAGAACTTGTAGCTTTAGAGGAACTATTTTAACCAAATAAAAACATTATTTCTCTGCAGAATTATTCTTTCCTTCAGCATTTCAGCTTCCACACTCAGTTAAGACATCTGAATTCACGAAGTAACTGGTTTGAGCAGTCTGTCCTAAAGGTAGTCTGTGCCAATGATCTATGGCAATAGATAAAGTGTTCTTTGTTCTATGGCTGTTGTTGATATTGCCCTTCTGTTGCTGTGTAGAAGTCATCAAGCACACTCTGTAGGTAATCAAAGGTTGGCCTCTCTTCTGCTTTGTCTTTCCAGCATGTTTTCATGATATCATAAAGCTCAGCTGGGCAGGTTTCCATGCGTGGCATTCGGTATCCACGCTGAAGAGCAACCATAACATCTGAATTGCTCATACCTTCAATAAAAAAAAAAAAAGAAGATTTAATGACATTATCTCCATTCCTAGAGAAATTATTTTTTCTTTTTTTCTACTTCACTCTAAAGATCTTCACCCACTAGTACAAGACCCTTGCTGCTTATTAAAGGTAGCTGCCAGCATGAACTCAATTAACAAGGTCGAGGTGTCCACTAGCAATGAGGGACTTGCTCTGAAAATCCCGGTGGGCACATTTCCATTTCTGCAGTTGAGCATCACAACCTCTTTAGTGCCAAATCTAACAAGACTGTGGGAAAAATCACAATTCTTGTCTCCAGAACCAATCTCTGTTCTGTTCTTCTGACCAGTCCTGTCCCCATTTATTCTGCTTCCTGGGGTGTTGTGATTCCCAGCAAAAGCCCACCCTGGCACCAGCCTTCATCTCTAGCTGCAAAGCTGCTGCACTGCTTGCTGGAGACCCATCCATCCCGAGAGGAAGAGCAGCCTCCCTGTCTGACCACGCTGCCAGTCAGCCTGCCTAAAACTTTCAGGTTTTCTTCTACATCAGCTTTTGTGTAAGTGTTGCTGATTGTAAGATACTGGACAGTTGCTCATGAAATCATTAATTGTAATAGGCAATTTCCCCTCTTGTCCTATTCCTGTCGTGCAAAACCATCTTGCCAGCTGTGCTGAGCTTTGCTTTTTTTCCCTGCTATGGTTTCCTTTCAGAGGATAAGAACTGTAAGTACCAGCAGTGCATCCTGCATCTCACATGCCAGCTGATGTCACATGAGAGAGTCCTGCCCTGGGCTCCATAATCCTCCCTCCTTTTGTTTACTTCCTGTCACCCCTCCCCCCTTTATCAAGCCCTTGGGAGACGGGTTCACGGAACAATTTCAACACCTATTCTCAGAAGGTCAGCTATGCTAGGGCCAGCTTTTGCTATTTTAGGCTCACCACTTCCTACCCAGAAACCTGCCTTTGGGCTTGTCCCTTCCTCTGCAAATCTAATCAACCCAGTGGTTGCATTACCTTCTCTGGACACAGACTCTGTTCTGTACTCGGTGACTGCTGTTTGTTCTGATGGCTGGGCATGCAGGAAGCACCTGTGCTCCAGCCTAGCGATTTGCACTCACCAGAGAAGGCTTTCCCTTTCGAGAAGGGTACCCCAGACCCCACAGCCACTGGCCTCTCCTCAGGCTAAATGCTCCACGTGGTGCGGTTCTGCCCAAGGCTACAGTTCCTCATGGGCTTCTCAGGCCATTCAGCCTCTGGTCAGGTCCATGCAGGACAGTCTCCTGCATGCAGCAGCTCCCCAGAGAGGCAGGGAGAGCAGCTCTGCACGGCTGAGAGGGGGCAGGATGGGCCCTGCTCTGAGCAAGGTCAGCAGTGGAGATGCAGATGTGGTGCCCCCTGAGCCCTTGGTGACCGTGCCCCTCTGTCGCTGCAGACCATGCAGACCTTTGTAAGCATTATCTGACTGCTATGGGTATGGTTTAAGCCACTTGGCAACAAGGGCACATCTGAATTACAACCAAATGACAACTTTATCCAGTATAACTACTTGGATTATTCAAGATGACCATAGTTCATACAGCTGCCTTCAGCTCAAGCCTGTTGGCTTTAAGCTTTTCCAAAAATACCCTCAGCCATGTAATATGAGTCTGGATCAAAATGCTTACTTTGAGCACATCTTTTGTATTTTCAGTTCCTCTTTGGAAGGAGAAGGGAAGCTTTCCTGAACTAATACCACCCATGTGCCGAAAAGAAGTATTTCGAAGTAGGGGAAGGGCATGTTGTCACAGAATAAAGAATTACTGCTATATAGAGACAAATTAAATACAAGAAGAAAGTCAATAAAGCATTTTATAGAGAACAGTGATCAGACTGCTTGAGCCTAAAGAAATGGATTGTATATAATATATGGAGTAAAACAGTTATTCCTACCATACAAAATCTTAGTTAACTATGCTGCTACATGAAGACTGCAGCTACTGGGTTTTTGTGCAGAATGGGGATGATTTTTCGGGTTTAAGTACTTTATAGGATTGTGCTTAGATCTGTTGTCTGCAGGACTGATTGTTACATTGTGAATGCTAAGGACAAAACCTCTGTTGCAGCTATCCTGCAGAAAAACTATCTGTTTAATATCCATTTGAGTTCAGAAGCAAAAAATGAAAATACTTTTATCAGTATCCCATAGTAAATATGTTGTGTATATACTTCCATGTGTTTGGGGTTTTATTTAAAACAAAAAGGGTTACCCACATTCCAAGCAGTATTCTCAAAATAGCTACTTGTCTAACTGTACCTTTTTAAAATTATTTCAATTTTTTCTTTTTGTAGCTAAAGAAGTACCTGTCTTACCATAACTACATCCTAAACAGTAAAAGAAATATATCCCACATACATATTTCTTATATTTGCACTCTCTTGAATGCTAAAGTTTTGGTACATGTCTGTTAGTTTATGCTGTGGTACCTGTTAGGTTTCACAAAGACACGTTTCTTTATGTTAAGACCTGGGAAATGATGTGAACAGAGTGGTATGGAGGAAGAATCCCACTGTACAGAAAGAGTCATACCTTGTGAAGAATAGCAGACATAACTGGAATGCAAGAATGGATGTTGCCAGTATTGACATACTATGTAATCACCCAGAAATTAGGTTTTAACAACCAATTCAACTTGTGTGCCCAGAGAATCAGAAACTTGTTTCATATTTCAGAGGTAGTTCCTGAAACTGTAGTTCCACTAATAGCTTTGGGTTTCTCAGGAAGAGAAACAGCTGTTGGAATTTAAGAACAAAGATCACAAAAGCTCCAAGTTTCTTGGCTAGGAATGCTTCCTACCAAGTTGCTTACAGGTATTAGCTAGTTGCCAGTTTCAACACAAACTGTTTCATATGCAGCTATATGCTGAACACTCTGGTTGCTAGAGCTGGTTAATAATTGAAAATAATATTTTGAAGCATTCCCATTAGAACTGAAAAATCTTTAAAAAGAAGAAAAGAAAAGAAAAATCTTTAAAAATCTGAAAACGTTACTGTTTCTCTCCAGTGGCTACTGGTTACAGCCTATCACCAGGTTGCTATTGCCATGCTGGGGTAATTTGCCCAAATCTGTCACATCTCTTCATGTAAAGTAGATTGGTCACCCATGCATTTTGCAGGTTATTTCAATTTATACTTCTATTTAAAATAGATATACAGCTCTCTTCCATTTTAATGCAAGCAATACCTGCAAACTATTAAAATCTTCGCATATGCAGTCAAGAGCCTTCCATTTGTAACTGCTGGTTGACAAATGAATCCACAGTGCATGGAGTATTTATGGTGCTCATAAAAATGCTCCCACATTTAAAAAAAAATATTGCCCAGACTTCCCCTAGAAGAGAGATTTTCCCACAGCAGTGCAGCAGTACCATGTCTGCTGTACAGATTGACTTTGTTCTTAAAATAAAATCATGATATGGCTTATGAAGGTAAAGAGAGAGCAGACTTAGCTGCAGAATTAAGTATTGGACTGAGTTTTGTATTTCTGTAGTGCTGTTTTCTAGGTGAGCCAGTAGGTTTGCTCAGAGAAGGACCATTTTCTAAGCAGAAATTCTTCAGAAATAATCTTGCGAGCCCAGCTCAGTGCAGGAACTGTGTGTAGACACAGGCAAGTGCTAATGGGGAAAAAAAGGTATCGTGACTGTGGGAAGAGCCATGCATTACTTGGCTGCACACAGCTCCCCTCTGATCCTTCCTTGGGACATGAGCATTGTTTAAGAAGAGCTTTGGGAGGACCTGCTGTGCTGTCAAGTATTTCATAGCCTTCACCTACAAACTGAGCCAGAGCACCTAGCTGTGCAAGCAGCCCTATCATCTCTTGAAGTTTAGGTGGCTAGTTTTGAGCTTAAGTGTTTGCCTGGCCTAGAACTGTGCCATGAGAATGTCTGGTTTGGCTCCACCTCTTGCATGGAAAGTCACTATGTTCTTCCATAGCAGTGTGAAGCTGCCTGCCATCACCCCTTTCCCACTGCCTGAGTCTCACAGGATTTCCCATCTCCCTGTGCCCAGAGGTGTCCAGCCTACTGTCCCTTCAGGAACTCGGGTCTGCCTCTTGACCATCTCTGGCAGTCCAGGATGCAGAATTCCAGCTGCTCATGAAGTGGTGAAAATGTTTTCACGGTTTAAACAGCAAGAGCTGCTGCACTGGAAGCACTGGGAAAGCTTTGCTTGGATGAAATATCTGGTCTCCCTTTCCCATCAGGATCCCAAGGTTCTTCTCAGATGTTACTCTGCCTATGAGATGTGCAGTACAGGTGAACATGGCTGTACTTTCCCCATTTGCCCACAAGAGAAGGGAGTTTAGGGCAATTTCCCATAACCACAGTAAGCTTAAATCAATGCAGTCTGTTGCCCAGAATTAATCATCTATGCCTGAGATGTAACAATTTCATGTGCATAAAAAAAACCTTCATACAAGGCATCTCTGCATGCTGGAAAAATTAATATATATTTTGTTTAACAACGAAAAATGAAACATGAAGCACATGACCATCTCACAGCCACCTAATGCAGCTCCATTTGATGTGCAAACCACTGTGGCCTTGTACTGACTGTATGGAACAACAATTAGTAAATATTCCACGTGGTACATCAACACTGCTTTAGGGTCTGCTTTCATATTTGCTTAGACTAGCTAGCACTGACAAATTATCACAGCCTATTTGCTTGTGAAAACATGCTTTCTTAGTATCCTCACATATAACGCTATTAAAATCCCCAGCAGCTTATACAGCACTGTTAGAACTTGCAGCACGGCATCCTCGCCATGGGACTGTGCTTCAGTCCACAAAGCAGGGATGTCATACGTGCAGGATCTGCGTTTGCTGCAGTTGTAACACCTTTAGAATATATAAAAATCACTACATATCCATGGTGCCATTAGTCTGTTTGCTAAAATTTACCCTGGAGTGGCATGTGCCTGACACATACAGAGACTAAGTTTTCAAAGCAGTAGGATTACCTGTAAGACATTTTTCCAGTCACTGGTGTCACTACTGTCAGATGCCAGCTCTTTCCCTGAATATTTTCTTTGTCTTTTAGCACCAAACTATAAATACAGAGTAAAACCACAGGCCCATACCTGGATAAGGAATCTTTCCATACGTAACAATTTCATACAGAAGAATCCCAAATGACCACACGTCAGATTTAATAGTGAAAGATCCATAGTTAATTGCCTCTGGTGCTGTCCACTTAATAGGGAATTTTGCACCTAAAAAAAAAGTCTCAAATAGTCACTTTAATCCATTTCACATCCAGCCATAGATTCAAAAACAGCAGCAAGACATACCTTAAAAAGTAATATCTTAAATTACTATCTTTCATATCTAACTGATTCCAGAAATTGCCATATAAAAGCAAACTCCTTTCAGTTAAATAAAAACATTCAGGCAGCCTTTGTTGGGAATACTACATTAATTATTTTGACAATGAGGAGTAATGCAAGCAGAGTCTCTCTAAGCCCTTTTTAGCCTGCCCTAACATTCTGGCACAAAATACCAGGTGAGCTAGGAAACTTTTCTGATAGCAGAAAACACATCAAAGAAACGCGACATAAAAAATTTATAACCTGAGAAGGTTTAATCAATATACAATGTCCAGAGCTAACTAAAACCCACAGATACGAGTCTGTACCTCTGAAAACTGCATAATCAGACCCTTCCCTCTTATCTACTGAATTACTATAACTCAGTGACTGCTGAATAGCTCATCTTCCTTTAATCTCAACTGTAGTGCGTTGTTCTCTTTCTCTCTCATACTTCAGCTCTTCCCCTCTTGCCCTAGATTACCACAGTTTCCAACCAGACTGTGTGAAAACCTGAGGCAGTGTCTTTAAAAGGAGAAGGGGAAAGCCAGCCAACAAACTGCTCTGGAAAGTTATCCTTATGCATGGAAGCATAAATAAAAACTTTTCACCACAACCAACAGCGCACTACTTGAAAGGATCCTTGACAACACCAGCTAAACACTCATGGCAAAACCCAGACATGCACCTTTCATAGCATGTTTTTCCTCTTGCCAGTCCTGACCCTGTTACCTCCCATCTGTGTATGGAACAGGGACATGACCCAGCCTTGCAGTGTCCCTACAGTGCTGCTGAACATGTAAATTAATGCTACAGCTCCTCAAACAGCTTCCAAAGGTAACCAGTTCTGTTAAAGCTTTTCTTGTTACCAGCAACTACACCTGCTAGAGTTTCCTCCTTTCCCTAAGTAAAAGGAGGTCCATATGGCACTTAAGGATGTTAAGAGACTATAAGATCACAGTTTCTTGGCCTTTAATTCTGTGAGATGGAAGCTGTGACAGTGCACTGACTTTGTTCAATTTAGAAAAAAATTGCGTGCAGTTAAATACTTTCGGTTGTCTTTGTCTTTCAAATTTATTTAAAGTAAACTTGTCAAAAAACCTGGGCAGCACAGAAAGGTTATTTGTTTCCTTTATTCGTTTTAGAAGTTGTTGGCATTAGAAGGCTGCCCCTAGGAAGCTGTTACGGCACTTTCTGCCCTTGGTGACCATATTTCTGTTAGATACAGCCTCACTGCCTCCCAGAGGCTGAAGTTTAAAAAAAATAAAAATACATACCTTCCCTTGCTGTGTATTCATTGTCTTCGATGACTCTCGCTAGTCCAAAATCAGCAATTTTGCACATCAGTAAGTCCGAAACCAGAACATTCGCTGCTCTCAAATCTCGATGGATATAATTTTTTCTTTCTATGTATGCCATCCCTTCTGCAATCTGTAAACACAAGAACAACTATTTTGATATTTCAATACCATACAGCTCCACTAGCAGGTTTGACCCCTCCTTCTTCAAAGGTATCAGCAAAGCCACATCCATTTATTCATTATTGGTGTCTTTGGAGCATTTTTTTAGATGGAAGCCAGGAAAGGGGGGTTTGCCATGGAAAACCTATGCGCAGATCCAGTCCTGCGAAACTCTGCTTACAGTAGCAGCTCTGAAAGAATTATTTGGGTGAATAACAGCTGGCAGGATTAGATGTGTATGAAAGACATTTCCTGAAACAGAATCTTGAATAAAATGTTCCTAAGATTTCTATTAAAATATCCCATTTCCTAAATTATTAACCAGTTTATTTTCTAAACACTAAGAAAACAGAAGGAATTAATCACTTAGGATACAAGTGTTCTGATGAAGCAGGTACTGATAAAGCAACAGTGCAGAGAAAGTTAAAAAAAACTAACAACTTTCTTTTTACCCAGTATAGGCCTGGACAATCAGGAAACAATTACTAAGATAGGGGAAACAACTTTATTTTCTTCTACAACAACACGTACCTGTTCATACACGAGGAGTGTTTGGCAACAGCCAGCTCTCAGATAGTATCATAAGTAAATATAATCTGCATTTCAGCAGCCCAAATTGATTTCCAAATCAAATTAAAGAGGATTAATAACCTCAAAATATGCACGGGGGGGATGATTTTTTCCAGGCTACCTTTTATTTTTTTTCCTGAAGAAAAACATTTTCCTTTCCAGGAAAAAAAAAAAAAAAAAAAAAGAAACTGAAATGATAGTTTCTAAACTCGGAGTAATAAAACTGATGTGTAGACTGTATTCTGTCCAAAAGTTTAAGAGGAGCTAAGAAAAAAGGGAGCCATCAGTTTTATCTTTCTTGTGAGACTGGTGATGGGACATTCCCATCAAGGGCCATGGTTCCACCTGTGCCACAGGTACCTCTCTGGGATGTCTTGGGGGGGTGACAGACCCCTCTTGGCCACATGATTTGGGGAACACCCACGCCCTCAGATTTGCCAATGGAGCAGCAGTAAAGCAGTGAGGGCCCTCCACCAGTGCCAGTCCTCGGCACCTTCATCCCAGGCTCTTTCCTCTCCACCTCAGGAGCAGACGAGTGCACGGATTCCCCCCCAGCACCAGGGGTGCTCCTTTCAGCTGGGCAGTAAAGCAGGCAGGAGCAGCTGACCAAATCTGAAGAGAACACGAACATCACTTCTGCTTATTCGTTTTTAAAAAGTCCCCAATGGGTACTGCCAAGGCACAGGCTGCCGCCACTTACAACACAAAACTACACAGTCTTCGTTCCTCTTTTTCGATTTAAGCAATGGAAAAAGAGAGCCACTGGCCCTCCCACTTCCTTCCACTGCAAACCTCTTCTTACAGTCAGATACATTCTTCAGAGAAGTGTGACATTGCCCTTGTACAGTGCAGGGGGGGTTCTCACATTAAACCAAAAAGAAACTCTGATGAAGAGAATAAGCAACACCTGCATTTCGCATTTTCTAGAAATAAGTAAAGCATTTACTAATGAAGGAAGTAGCTACTAGTGAATAATTGCCACAGAGAGTCTTATTAGGGACTTACAGATACAACAGAAGAGCAGTAATTAATTTAGAGTCTGCTCTGCCTCTCTCTCCTCCCCATGCCATTACTTGGGTTTGGGGAAGAAGCAGAGATGAAAGGGAAGGTTTTGCTGGGTTTGGACTGGCCAGCATGGCAGATACACCCAAAATGCAGACAGGTCTGGTAAGCCACCAAAAATAGATCAAACACCACAGAGGAATCAGCTTCCCTCCTTCTTCCCTGCACAGATTTAACATTTGGGTAAACTGCTGGATAAGGAATGAAGAATCACTTCACAAAAGAAACATTTGTGATTGTGATATTTGTTTTCCAAGTCCAACCAAGAAAACCATTGTAAAGACAATTTTATTTCCTCTTATTTGTGCTAGACTCACTGGAAAATGCAGAAAATTCCAAGGTAGGAAAAAATTAACAGCAAGGAATTTTGAATGGGAGAAGGAGGGGAAACACAGTGACCAGACAACTAATTCACACATCTGGTCATGTTAAACCTTTGCTTATGGGAAAAGAAGAAAGAAAAAAATTGAGATTTTTTGATCGAGGGAATGTGTGCCAGAGCCCACGTGATAACTTCTAATGATTATTGTTGGGTTTTCATTGCCAAATGAAATGTTAATGCTAGAGAAATTCATATGAACAAAAGAAAATTAAAGCCTTTTCCCCTCTCTTTTAATGATCATTGGTACCTGTCAAGACTGTTCAGCTACATGTAACTTCTATTCAGGAGCAGGATGGGAAAGCTAAATTTGGCTTCAGGAATATGTTTTGTGGCCTTTAAAAGAGAATTCTGCCTACACTGCACAAGTGTTATTGCCAAGAAGGGAGCACTTCTCCGTCACCTTTAATGAACTACTGACACACTCTTTTAGAAATACCCAAATTAAATCCTTTTAAAAACAACCCAAACAAATCTCTACATACTAGGAACTATGCACCCAGGGTAAGAATGAAAGAAAAGTCCTCCAGGAGAAATACATCACTCCATAAGCCAACCTCTGTAACTGTAAAGCTTCAGCTAAACGTCACGGTGGGTGTGGGACAGTGGCCTCAGAGCTTCTCCCAGCTGCCCACATAGGCTGCTCAGGCCCACACCCTGGTGGGATGCTCCTTCCAAAGCAGGTTAAAGCAGCTTGAAAACCAGGCTGGAAATGAGTGCAAAACACTCAGGGTGGACAGAAGCATCCTGTTGGTGCATTTTAAGCAGACGAAATAACGGAGCATACCCTGAGTTTCACACTGCCTTAAATCTGGAAATTCTCTTAGTGCCTAGGGAGAAGCCTCACTAAAAACAGTCTGCAGCTTTGAAAGGTTTTTAGTGGAGGTGTTATTGATCTGGACAGGGCTGTCTTTGGTCTGGGATCAACCTTTCAATAACTGTACCTTTCAATAATGTCCAGATGAATAATAAAATTAAATACACTTCTTGATCACAGAGTTTTCAAAAAGACAGTTCATCTTCACGTGACTCTGTCTATAAAGAGGGTGTAGACCCTTTGTATCTGGCCATTGAAAATTGTTGCAAAAGACACATATCTTCAAGTGATACATCAGTGTAATAACAATTTTCAGTTTGCAGCAGTGCTTATCCTAAAGGTGAAGTCAGGAAAGGTTGCAAAATCATATTCCTCCTGCCTCAGTCAAGCAGCTATGTAGTCACAGCAGACTCACAGGGAAAAAAGTTATTATAAAAGTAATGCATATAATTATGCACTGGAACATTAGAGTGTATCATTAAAAATCAAAGAAGCCTGAAAAGGAATACACAGTGGAAATGTCACAATGACAAATAAGACTTAAAATTAATGGTAATCTAGGTATGACTTCCTACTATGACTTTAAAAAAGAGGGTAGAGAGGGATAAAAACACTGCATCAAAAATCTCTATTAATTTTATTCTAAGTTTACTATTATTTCAATGGCACTGTAGCTTTAGAAGGCAGAAAGAAGTTGCCAGTCAAGCTGTAGATCATAGAAGAATTAATGAAAGTATCGGCCCTGCATGAGAAAGAAGAGAGACTGCTTTTAGGACAAAGCTTTGACCCTTTCGAAAGTTATGAGTTTGTTTAGTAAAAACAGGTATCATTTTCCTAACCACTACACACGTCTGTCCCACATGGAAGATAATGGATTTGCATGGGGAGCAGGAAAAGTTTACACAAACAAAAGGTTTGCTGAATTCGTGTCGTGCGTTTTCAGCTGATCTCATCAAACAGGAACAACTACGAATTCAAGAAACGTGAAACAAAGAATTGGAGGATTTTCTGGTAAATCGCGTCTGGGGCAAGACAGAAACCAATGAGTAAAGTCCTGAGTTTTCCAGTTGCTTTAGTGCTGGAGGAGCCAGGCTGGTGCTGACTTCTGAGAGATGCCACAGCTCTGCTCTGTACTAAAGCAAATAGTATGTGCTTGAAGATACGTTTGCAAAACTCGGTTTCCCTTAAAACGTTATCATTTCAGAAATTTCTAACATTCATCTCCAATGGATAAAATTGTCTTTGCCAGGGCACAGCTAACATTAGATTCCCCCAGCTCACAAGCACTGATTAAAACACAAGAGATATCTTCAGCTCTGTCAGAGGGCAGGATGCCTTAGAAACTGAGCTGGACCACCTTCCTAGCAAGCATTTTCTTGCCATGTTTTCCACAAACTTTATTTCACAAATCATGACCATTAGTACAGAAAGCAACCCATCAAAGTCCAGAATCCACAGCTGTAAGTTAAAGTAGGCACTAGATGTAAGTGTAACCCAGTAACAGCTATCTCTGCCAAAAATGTCCATCAGCAGGTGTGTTCACCTAACTAGACAGCTAAGTCAGCAGAGCAGAGCAGGGGTGTATTTGATTACTTGCTTGAAAAACGCTTACTTTTAAAAAGTTGTTTATTTCACCTAGAGGAGCAGCCTTCATTTTGCAAAGTCAGAATGTTTCCCCTCTTGCAAACACATACTTTCTTCAAGACTCTTCAAGGCAGAGGCGTAATCAACTCAGTGAGCGGAGCACTAAACAACAGCCTGGCAATGCAAACAACAGCCCGTAGTGCTCTTCACTTGGAAAATCAGCTTCACTTGGGGGCTTCCTGTACAACTACCTGTACTATACTCTTCAGCCATCTAACAGTCACACAGACCACATCCTCTTCTCCCTTTCTCCCATTCCCAGTCCTTCCTGTGTCATGTAACATCACAGATGTATGAGGCCAAAAATAAGCTAATGCTCAGCTACCATTTCTTGCATTTTCAGTGTTCCTGAGAAGCTGGGACAGTCTGGCAAACTGCTTTGCCAGAATGGTGTGATCAGAGAGTAATGAAGAGCTCAAGTGTGTGTCCACCAAGGAAAAAAAAAAAAATCTTGATCTTATCTCAGGACTTCACCACAAGCTTCCTTCCATGTTATTTTTAACCTTTCTGAAACATACATCTCCAAATTTCTTCCCTCTTAGCTCTGCAGAGAGGCTAACATCACTTCTGTAAGAATAAATTAATGTTCCATTTATACAAACCAGAATCACACGAAAAATACTACAGACATTTTGTGTTCTCCTATATATACAGCCTACATTCTGGAAAAGCGTGATCTGCAGGTTACCTTAGCAGAGGTCTGAAAAGATTTTTGCCCATCTTTTGCCTTAAAGACCTATCAATTAGATTGTCAGAGACAGAGAAGATTGGTGGAACATCTGTGTTGGTCAGAGGGAAATCTCTGGTCTGGAGCCACTCACATGCAGCCTGCAAGTCTATTCCACACAGACCTATTATCACACAGTGGCATTAAGGGCTCTTTACAACTGTGCTTGAAAACCCTACAAATTCTTTCCGCAAGAAAAATCCCAGTATCTCAGTTCCAAAGTTTTCTTTGGACCTCAGCCAGAAATCCTCAGAGAAGCATTCCTGAACACCCCTTTAGGATCACTGCAAGGCAGTCTCAGGAATTTCTGCTGATGGTCTACATCTTATATGACAAGAGGGACTTCTCACATCACCTGTGCAGCACAAGTTTGGCCTCTGGGGCCAAGTGCAGGCGCTGGCTCTGAGAGGTTGCTGTCAGATCAGGGTGACAAGTGAGGTCCTTTCAAAGTGGCCTGACCTTCAAAGCTTTGTGAATGACAATCTCTGACCCCTGTTATCTTGAAGTGATTTACCCAGGTTGCACACAGAGTTGCTCTTTAGTTCATTACCCTTTTTAAGCCTTAAATTTCTAAAAACACAGTATTGATTTAAAATGAACACAGCATCCCTAACTCAAATAAAAAAGTCTGCTGTGAAACCACATGTTCTTTGCTCTCCACATCTCAGGTCTCCTTTCATATCACTGCTCACAGATATTCTTTTCTCTCTTGAATTTTACACACTATTTCCAAAGCTACCTTTTATTTTCTTTTCTGCCCACTGTTACTCATCCCTTCAGACCATGACCTGGGATCCTGCAGGTTTTCCACATCTACAAAACTTTTATCCCACTAAAAATAAATTCTCAAGGACAAATTACCCAAAGAGTTCGGAAAATTCAGAGAGCCTATAGCCACACTAAACCAATAATTACAGCTAAAATAGCTCTTCCATTGAGTCTGTGTGAAACAAAAACCTACATCTGATATATTGAACATCTATATAACAATATGTGATATATAATATACTACGGAACAGAACAGTTCCAGTTGGAAAGGACCTTCAGTGACAATCTAGTCCAACTGCTTGACTGCTTCAGGCCACTTTACCAGAAGTTAAAGCATTTATTAAGGACATTGACCAAATGACTCAAAATATGACAGGTTTGGAGCATTGATTACCTCTCTAGGAAGCCTGGTCCTGTGTTTGACAGCTCTCTTGCTAAAGAAATACTTCGTAATATCTAATCTTATATTTATTTGTATAGCAGTAATTACATAAAATATTTATATAATATTCTTACTGTGAATTTTTGGTATAAATCCCTAATACTTTATTACATCTTTTAATGTTTTCCCATCTTTCCTCATGAGTTATAACAAGTTAACATAATAGGGTACAACAATCTGTAAACTCTAACGCATAAAAAAACAACCCCAAAAGGTCAATTAACAATAACCTACCAGAAATGCCATCGTCAGCTACTACTAACATGAACTACAACCTGGAAAAGCAGAATTATTACTCTATTTTTGTTACATGCCTCCCTGGACACCTAATTCTGATAACTGTCCAAGACAAAACACTGGGCTCTGAGACCTTTGATTCAGGCTTTGACACACAAATCACTCTGGAGTCTCTCTTCAGATATTATTTAAGACAGAGAAAATTTGTATATTTTGAAACAATCATCCTGGTTCATAAATCATACAAAAGTACCTGAAACACCATTTCACAATAATTTACCTAAGAATTTGAAACCAAGAAGAGTACACTGAGGTTAAGAGGAGTTTGATCAGTTAACCTAACTTAAGAAGTAAAAAAATGACACATTTATTAACTCTGAAGGAATCTGCTAAGCAAAAACTCACAAACTTATCCTTACACTTTCCATTAGCAGCTGCTCAAATTGAAAGTGGCCTTTTCACAAATGAAGGCAGCTGGGTACTGCTGCCATCTAAACAGGTCACTAGCAGTATCTAAGAGTTAAGCTTGCCACATATTCCCTTTGAAAGCTCTTTCATCTATTTCCTCCTTTCAATTGACCATATTTACTCAAAATTGATCTGTAAATTACATTTTCTTAATGCAAAAAATCCTTAGGATAAAACGGCCTAGTATGAGTTTCAGACTCTGAGAGAAGTAACCCCCTATAATTTCAAGCATATTTCTTAAACTTTACCTGAGCAGAGAAGTCAATTAGCTTTGGAAGCAACAATTTACTTCCTTCGTCACTCTTCAGAAAATCCAGCAAACTTCCTGTTAAAACAGAGGAAGATTAAATCAATGCATCTTATTACAAAAATAAAGGTCACATCAGTTCCCCAATTTTCTGGACCACAAAACTCATGCAGTGAAGTGTTTTGACGTATTTTCAAGTTGACTACAGTGAGACAGTCTCTTTGCATGATTTAACGACAGGAACACCCAAATCAGCATGTGAGACATTCAAGTTTTGCCATTTTCCCGGCTGTAGAAAACTCCCATCAGACCTTCCCTCAGTTCAATGGTGTTGAGTTTGGTAAGCACCCTACTCCGTGGACCATCAGGAAAGCTGTCTAGGAGAACCACACACATCAACCCTTTCCGAGTCATACAGAGTAAGTGTCTAAATATTTGTTCATGAAGTTACCAGCAAAATTGCTTGAAAACAGAACAAAACAGGAAAAACTTCTACCCAAGATAATCTGAGAAGGAAACTTCGCATATTTTTTGTAGTAATGCTCTATAAAGTCCTTTTCTAGTAGTGCAGCATTCTTGCAGGACCATTCCTCACTCACCTTATTACATGCACCTTTATCAATTCAAGGCCCACATAAGGCAATTCCTAAGGTTTGTTTTAATTGCCTTGCTATGATACCAGAAACAAAAGTTAGGTAGGGAGTCCAAAGGAACCAGAGCTATTCTGGGAGTTATCCTCTGATTCAGAAACAAAAGAAAATGCTGCATCTAAGAAAACTGTAAAAATGGTTTATTTCACAAATGCAGCAATGAATCATAAAATTAAAGCCTCAGCCCATCTTAAGGATAGGTGCTCCTTCCCTTAATATTTGAACATTCAAAAATAACTCTACCATTCCTTTCTTTAAAAAGAAAGGGAACTAGTTAAGGAGAAGCAGAGGAGTTCACTAAAATATTGCTTGCAGATTGTCGTGGTTTAACCCCAGCTGTCAACCAGACCCCACGCAGCCGCTTACTCACCCCCCACCAGTGGGATCAGGGAGAGAATCAGAAGGGTAAAAGGTAGAGAACTCATGGGCTGAGATAAAGACAGTTAATTGGAAGAGGAAAAGCAAAAGCTGTGCACACCGGCAAAGCAAAAAAAAGGAATTAATTCACTGCTTCCCATGGGCAGGGAGGTGTTCAGCCATCCCCAGGAGAGCAGGGCCCCATCACGTGTAACAGTGACTTGGGAAGACAAATGCCATCACTGCAAAGGCCCCTTTCCTCCTTCTTCCCCCCACATTGTACACTGGATATGATGTCACATGGTGTGGAACATCCCTTTGGTCAGTTGGGGTCACCTGTCCTGGCTGTGCCTCCTCCCACCCCCCCATGCACCCCCAGCCTCCTCACCAGCGCGGCAGCACAAAAAGCAGAGAAGGCCTTGGCTCTGTGTGAGCCCTGCTGAGCAACAACAAAAACATCTCTGTATTATCAACCCTGTGTTCAGCACAAATCCAAAACACAGCCCCATACAGCCCCTGGGAAGCAAATTAACTCCACCTCAGCATGCAGATGCAATGTTTTTCTCACCTTTTGCCATGAATTCTGTTATAATATAAATAGGCTCTTCTTTGGTCACTACAGCATAAAGCCTAACAAGCTTATCATGCTGAAGTGTTTTCATGAGGTTGGCTTCCTCCAGGAAGGCTTGCACAGACATTGTCCCAGGCTTCAGAGTCTTCACAGCCACCTTGGTACTGTTATGATAGTAACCTACAAGGAGGGAACACGATCAGTGCACTTGAAGTCACTCTGCACCCCACAGTGTCCCGACTAGCAGGAATTCGTAAAGCAGGTGAGGCTGGATTCCAGGAATAGCTAAGATCCTGAAAGCAAGTGCCAGAGGTAGCACAAATATTTATGCTAGAATTCCTTTTTATTTTGCAGCTTATACAGCACTGCAGAGAAAAATGATCCATTCCCTATTTTTAGAAATCAGTTACCCAAAAAAAAATAAAGCGAGCAAATGATCTTACTTCATACCAAGTTTCAATCCACAAGTAGCCCATAAAATACTTGGTCAAGGCAAGTTTCAATGAATGTCCACTTAAACTGCCTCAGAACAATAGATTACAAGGACTAACTGCGAGATTCTGAAGTATCTTAAATCCCATGATTACACTTATTCTATGCACGCCAGTCTCATGCTTATAATCCTTCCTGTAACCCTTAGCGCTCTAAACGCAGCATTACGGGAAAGTGCAGTCAAATGGCTCTCGTGACCAACAAGGACACGCTGCCAGGACTGCAATCCTGCAGTGCTCAGCACAAGATCTAAAACGTGATAACTTCTTATCACACAGCCCACGCCAAGAGCGGAGGAGATTGTGGCTGTGGTTCATTTCTGTGTTTGTCAAACCTTCTAATGTAACATTCTAATTATATAAAAAGCAACTATTAGTAAAGAGAAAAGCAGTGACTTATTTTCAGACGTAATGTTTTCCAAATTAAATAAATGTTAAAACAGCATTAAAAATAGAGTAGCAAGCACAATCAGTTTATCTTGTGAAGTCATTTAATTTGAAAAATCAAATAAAAAAAAGAGAAAGAGGGATATAAATGCAACTTTGATCCCCCACCATACCCATTGCAACATTGTAGAAATATTTCTCAGAAGAGGTAAACTTCCATGACTCAATGAAATAGCCTCAATTCCTTTTTCAGCAACAATCTGGATCATCGCCATGATGGATACACCTCTAAATTGGAATCCACCATTTTCCTATGCTATTTATCATCCAAAAGAAATCAGTGGCAAAGCAAGGACCTAGTTTCCAGATCTTAAGTGATTACTCTAACCACTGAATCATTTTTGAAGGACCATCACCTGAGAAAAGCCACTATGCCAATCACAAAATATTCACCTGCACGACTATTAAATCTGTTTTTCCAAACATGGTCAGGTCAAAACATAACAAACACATTTCTTTAAGTTATCTAATAGTAAGAAATTACAGCTACAGGTCAAATCTGCTGTAAAAGCTCAGGTATATGATTTTTATCTATCAGAAAAACAGATATTAAATATACTTCTCTCTGTTTAAGAAGCAGAAAGATCGTTTGTATCATTGCTTCTATTCCATCCCATACCCTAAAACAGAATTTGAGCTCCACTCTCAATTTGTTGAATACTCTGCTGAACATACTAACTAATACATCTATTTCTGTGGAGCAATTATGACAAACACACTTAACATTAACCATGTAACAGTATTTTACATTCACTAAAGATATCCATCAAACTCAGGTCTTTCTTACAGAAAGTTTGCTTTACTGCAACACCTCTGTGATACAGAAGTTTTCTCCTGTAAAAAAAGTCTACCCTGACCCTCTGGTGGTAACATACAAAACAAATAGCTGGTGAGAGCACTAGAGAGAGCTGATCTCGATTTCTCTCATGTTCGTTTATTTCATCAGGTATTGGGAGGGCTGGGAGAATAAAACAAGGTGGCCATGAACTCTATTAGTACACTCTGGAATTTCTAACAGCTGCAGAAGAAAATACACTTCCAAAGCACATATTACTTATATTCTAATTCAGAGGTTATTGAATAAGAGAATCTTTTACACCTGAGATGCAAGCAAGATGTGACTCATTAATAAAGTACACCATAATGGCTGCACTTGCCTTGTTAACTTTCCTCTTAGCCCTGCTTGAGAATTCTCTTCATGGATTATTAATACCACAGAGCATCACGATTCACATCATATCAGCTCACACCAGGAACAAAAATGCATAAAACATAGACCCTGCTCTTGCAGTGCTACTCTGGTTCATCACATCACTAAGGCAGCTGCCCAGACGCACTGAACTCCATGGTCTAAATACCTTGGCAGGAAGTCAGTCTCTTTGCAGTTTTAGCTACTGTCAAATATCAAATGTGAAGCAAGCAATAGTATGAAAGCCTGAGGATTGCATGATGATGTCTCACACAATGAGCCATGTTCTTCTCTACGTGTTAGAATTGAATCCTCAAAAAAAAATAGCGTTTCAGGTATTTATTCCGGAGTGGATTACCATTATTTTGACAGATAGTAACTTGCATAGCCAGGCTGTCCCCAGATTCTTGCATGGGCTTAATCAGGCCAAGGTGTGATATGAACTTATAACAGACAATTGAGGTTGAGCCTCCCATTTCTGAACAGGACAGAAGATGCAGAGTTTTGTGAACAAGCCCCCAATTTGCAGCTTTCTCCTTCCTCTAGTTTTGCAGTAATTCCCTGCAGGGTATACCGGGAACAGCTTGTTCGAGCTATGGAGATATGACACTGCTAGAAGACAGGTAATGGCTGGAGCAGTTACTGTTGGAGGAGGTACTGGGGAAGAGACTGAGGAACAGCAGCTTCTCTGCATCTAATTGCACGTCAGCACTTCACTCCTTTGCCTGCTACAGCCATCGCTCAGCTGCAGAACAGAATAATGCAGCAGTGACTCCCTCTCTCACTCATCTCCACACAGCCCGTTAAATGTGAAGGCAGAAAGCCCAGGCTGCAGCTTTCTAACCACTTCCATGGTGCAGTGCATGAAGTGTGAACACAACTCTGCCATGATGCTTCCGTCCATCATGTCAGCACAACCGATGACCAAAATACACACATAAACACTAACTCAGTAGCCTAAACCCGGAAAATCTCTATAAAATGCATAAAATTGCACTTGTATTGATAGACAAAACTGGAAAACTGATAGCAACTTTTCTCTGTGTAAAAGCAATGTTTCAGAGTTGGAGGAGATTCACCTGCCCATTCCACAAGACAGATTCTCTGCACTGGTCGTACAGGAACTCAGCCAGGTGCTTAGGGCATATGGAGGCCTGCTTTTTGTTCCTAGGGTTTTCTTACTCCTTCCATAATAGAAGTTAATTTCCTCCAAAATGTTCAACAGGAAGATGTCCACATGGAAAACCAGAAAGTACTTATAGAAATACTAAAAAGAAAAGACTATAAAAAATATAATTGCATATCTTCACGTTGCAGTATCAGCATTATCTCTATATCCCTCAGAATCACTGAAGGAACCTGTGGAAGGCATCTGCGTCCAACACCCCCAGGGGCAGCTGGAGCCGGCTGTCCAGGATTGTGTCCAGGTAGCTTTTGACTCTCTCCAAGAATGGAGACACCACAGCCTCTCTGGGCAAGCTGTGCCAGTGCTTGGTCACTCACACAGTGGGTGTTGGGAAGGAACCTCCTGTGCTCCAGTTTGTGCCCATTGTCCCGGCCCTGTCACTGGGCACCCCCCAGAAGAGCCCGGCTCCATCCACTTTGCATACCTCCTTCAGCTATTTACATACACTGATAAGATCCCCCTAAGCCTTTCCTCAAACGACAGGTGCTCCACTCCCCTCATCATCTTTGTGGCTCTTTGTTGGACTTTGTCCAGTAGCTCCACGTCTTTCTTTACTCAAAAGCACAATTCCTCTGAGGGAGACACTGTTCCCTCTGAAACCACAATTCTAATTATCCTTTATCAAGAAGAAATTTATTTATCGGAACAATATTTCTCTCTAATTCACACGATGGCTGGAAAATTATTTTGTTCTCTGTGAGGAGGCAGTGTAACAACCAGCTCTCAGATCCGGAGACCGTAGCAACCAGGTTATTTCTCAGTACCTCTACATAACTCCCTAAATCCCTGGGTGATCATTACAATACACAGTGTTTGCTGAAACCCTGCACCACACAGCTGACCTAACATGCTTTTCCAGCTTGAACTTCCTTGGTTCTAAGATTAACCATGCTCCTGATTTGAGAGGATCTGTGCCATGCAAATCATCTTCTTTCGTTTCAGAAAGAAAGCAAAGAAGAGGAAATGCAGAGATCGCTTTCACAGTACATTAGTTTTTCTCACAGTGCAGCAATTCAGACATAGGGTTCAGGCTCAATTTAGGTGTTAAAATAATGACACAAACAAGAGGAAGCATCTTGAAGCAGAAACACCCTTTTAAAGTTTTATTCCTTTCTTTGTGCATGTGCAGAAGTAGTCACTTCCCAAAACGATCTGCGTTTTCAAACAGGTGATTAGCTCCTACCACAGTCTCCCACAGTGTTTCAGTGTAAGTTAAACATTTGTTGCCCTGGTTTATTAGACAGAAATAACTGCACAATGGTTGACACTTGTCCTGACTAGTGTCTAAATTGTCATTCATGTATATCATAGCTAGGGGGTTTCTTAAGCCTTTTCTCGTGAAGGCAGATAAAAGGCTGAATTTGGCTATATTATATTATAGAGATGTGTTGCTTGCGCTTTTTACATGATTTATACCGAAAGATTGCACCTATGACTGAATTAGAGGTTTCTGATTGACACTGTAATTGTGTTTGTGCAATTTGCCACTCAAACAGCACCAGCCCGTGCTTTGCTTTTGTAAATGAGAGCATCTCTTCAAAGCAATGACATTCCTGTCAGACTGACGCACTCCCATGGATTATCAGAGACCCCTTCATAGCTTTGTGTCTTTTTAAGTTGCTCAGAAATGCTCTGCCTATAGAACTTCAGGCCTTAAAATTAATAATGATCATCACCACCATAATCTGATCTTTTATTACAACTGTAACAAATTTATTCCTATTTAAACAAAACGTCCCAAAAAAGAGATTAGGGGAAAGGCTAAGAGAGTGATTTGGCCTGAAAAAAGATCTTAATGAAGACTTTGGGAGGAAGATACAGTTTACCTCCAATAAGATGGTAACTGGCAAAAAGTGTGTGAGCAATGAATAGTACACAGAACACGCAATAGGGAGGCCAAAAGAATACTCTGATGTCAGAATAGGCAGCATTTCAAAAGCAAAATGATTAAACCATTTTCACAGAATGTGACACCGGGCACAGCCCCTTGCCAATAGGAAGTCACTAGGGCTGAGGAAATTCTGCTTGTAAGCCAACGAAGCAGGTTATTCAGGTTATAATAATTAATTTTCTGCTGAGTATATATTAATGTCTACAACTTGTAAGTCTTATGATAGTTTTATTATTGGGGTCTTGCCTGATGATTCAAAGTATGGGCTGAATCTCTAGTCTTCTTACTACATAAATCACCTACTTTCTGAGCAGCACACTGGCAGACAATACTCTTGGGTTAAGTCTGTTCCCTTTTCACCCAGCATGGCAGTACCATGCACGACATTGCAGAAGGCATCTTCTTCACAAATGGGCCATGAAATCTCTATACACAATTCACTAAAAGACATTATTTCTTTTTCTTTAACACTTTCTGATTTGAAACAAAGTTCTGACAGGCCCATTAATTTTGAGATTCAGGAGCCACATCTTACTATAACTTTCTATTTCCGCCTCAAAACATAACAAAAAACTCTATTGTCTTTGACCTTCTAAATTACAGGGTTTACTCGCTATTTTTTTCCTTTAAAAGACATCAAAAGGATTAGTTCTACTTTCTTGTCAGATATCTGCCCCCTTTTACAAACCCCCTCTCCTCACACGAAGCTATATTCTGGGCCTGATCTTGCTGTTTTACAAGTATATAGGATCAGGTTCATCCCCACTATTTTTTTTAATTACTCTGAAGTGACATTTCCTTCAGAGTGAAATACTCATTTCAAAAGAATAAACTCACCCATCCAGACTTCTCCAAACTGACCAGCTCCAAGTTTCTTCACTAATTTAATCGATTCCCGTGGAATTTCCCATGCATCTTTATCCCATGGTTTTTGAGGTTTGGGACTAATACAAGCTTTTTCCAACTTTCTGCATAAGCCATCTGATTGCCCTGGTTTTCAAAGAAGAAACAAAATACAAAATACATTACACTTCTGTGCCTCATGACTTGAGACAAACATTGCTTAATTGCACTAAACAGCTCACAATAATGTTCAAAATAACCAGAAGCTATGATGAAAATGTAGCCTTTCTGGTACTTTCACAAAACTTTAGGTATCTCTGATCTGAAATTTGACATTCAGAGACAAATTTAATAAAGAAATACCACAAGCATCTGGTTACTGCCAGATTATTAAGGAGTTTTAGTACAATTTGCACCAAATAAATACAGTATCAGATCTTATTACTGACACTATGTTGATTAAGATGCACATCAGAGTCAGGTTTGGGACCTGTATTCTGAATTTGTCATAAAATTTTCTTGCAACATGGTTTCAGACAGGTGTGCATGCAAGCATAAGTAGGTCAACATTATTTTTTCTCCAGTCACTGACCAGCTATAACTTTTATATAAATGTTGAATAATTCTCAGGTTTTCCAGCTGTGCTGAACAGCTAGCACACATATCTAACTATTCAGAAAAATTTAATGGCCAAGTCCTCAGAATGGCTTTGAAAAATCACTATGGGATTTTACGTCCTACATTTTTTTGCCTCGTCTTTATTCCCAGTTACAAGATTAAAAAACCTGTATTTTGGAGCTATCCAGCAGGAGGCTATGCAGAATGAGAAGTCAGTTTTGCAGCTACAACATAGGTAGACTTGTCCCTTCCTCTCTCTGCCTTTTATTTTTTTTAAATAAATGTATACATTCAATGTGGGTGCAACTTTATTTCTTTGAAGTATATGGAATATTTCTTCCTTTAAACATAAATAATTAAAACATTTACAAGGAAAATAAAACCAATTTCACACTCAACACTAGGTACAAGATGACATTCACAAGTCTATACATATTTCTGCTAATTATGAACAAAAAATTACTCTCAAATAAAATATTATTTACAATGCAGGCAATTCTTATTACAGCTTCGCATCACCGTAAGTTTGATAAATTGTTTTATAAAGCTAGTCTCCATTTCACAGTGGTATGCCACAGAGCAACCAGCATCAGGTCTGGTTATGATAACAACAATACTTGGGTACCAATCAGTTTTACTTTACCTTTGATAATATACATGCCCAAGTCATTTAGAAAAAAAAAAAAAAAGAAAGAAAAACTTTGAAACAAAAGACGAAAGCATTTATTTTCCTTCACAGAAAATAATGGCTGCATTCTATTAAGTAATTCACTAACTGATTTAACTTACTTTGATAATGTTTGATCATATCATTGATGTTAGGAAAAGTTATTCTTGGAGAGATGTAAAATCCTCCATTGTCTAGACTCCTGATTTTGTAGTGCTTAATAACGTCGCCATGCTCCGGATCATAGTCTCGTATGGAGAGAGAATAGCTGCCTGTGGGTAAAGAAGGAATGGCCATTTACAGATTGCAAAAATCTAAAGTGTCCACACATGTACAGTTGAGCCTAAGAAAATCACCATTTTGTCTGCTTTTCTTTCTACTCCCTCATTTCCTCAAAAAGCATTTTGCAATCAACAGGAGGAAGTTAGCCAACAGCCGGCCCTGAACCGGTCACCAAAATGCTTACAGTCACACTTTCTTTTTCAATCTTATTCAACAAACTCACTTGTTCCATATTCCAGGCAGCCCCACATTCAGTGCCCAGCTCTGCAGAAAGTCCCCCAGCTCGAGTAGAAGTGGCTGGGAGAGCAAGACCAGGACTGTGACCCTACTCAGGCAGAAGCTGAAATTTGGAGATCAGCACTTTGAAAAAGGAACATGCTGGTTGTCATGGGCCAACTAGCAAAAGGATAGTTTGGACATGGCTTGAGGCATACAGGAGGGAAAGCAGATCTGTTGATCTGCTAGGTCTGTTGATCCCTAGGCAGTCCTAGGGAGCCTAACATCATCTGGGATTTAAATTGAGGCAGGACAGCATCTACCCTTAGCTACAGCACTCTTTGTTTCTTTTACTTGCATAATTCTTGTCCATTTTCAAAGGATAAGAAACCACCTCACCCCTTATCTCTCCTCACACACATATTCAGTGATACTGGGGGGGTACTTTGCCTTGCTCTCAGTACCCTATGTAGAATTTAGGAGTCTCCCTTTGAGAACTTCATTTAGGAGTCTTCAGCTGACAGCACAATGATATGGGCCCATTACAGAGGATACCTAGTCAAGAATCTGCAGTATTAGACCCAAAAAAGCTACCCTGTGGAGTGGAGAGACAAGATCTGCTGAAAGGCTTCATGTGTCTTCCTCTGGAGGATGCAGTGTTACAGAATCCAGCTGGAATATCCTCCCAGACTACAGTCAGAGCCCACAGGCTGGGGCAGAACTTCCCTTGCTTTTCTCAAAGTCCCGACTGAAGAGCCTGGAGACTTCACCAAGCTTTTCAGCACAAAGCGCTCTGTTTACAGCACAGAATTTTACCAACAAGCTTTCTGAAAAGAATCACACTACTAGAAAAAAGTGAAAACCCTCATGAAAACCCAAAATGCACTAACTACAGTTTTAAACTTGTAGCAATGGATGGATCCAATAATGGAAGACTACAGAATGCAGCAGCTACTATTACAGTAACATGTCTTTCAATAAAGGAGTCACGAACATTAGGAAGAGAAAAGATGCCACTTCATTCATTCCTGCTTCTTGTCAGTGTAATCACACACATACATGGTTTTTTTTTCCTCATATCTCAACTTTGGGTGTTAGCCTGCAACTCTCTTCTCTCTTTTTCTTGTAATTTTCTCATTCTTCTCACTCCTACAGAACCGCAGAAAATTCACACAATAGGATGCACTGCGACTACTCCACACCCAGTGCCACCTGATGCCAATTTCTGTATAGACTGACTGTGTTATTCACTCTGTATCAATTCCAAAGCACCATCCCAAACCATACCTTTTAATGTTTCACTTTCTCTGATAAGGAAAGCTCCAGGACCATTTCCAGGAGCCAGGAGTTGTCTTTCAGCATCTTTTCGGGTTATGTCTTTGAAGAACCATCTGAAAAGTATTTCAAAGAGTTAGAACTACCTTTTTCCCCACCCAGAAAGGATACACCACCAGGGTGAAGTCTGCCAGTATCTGGAGACTGGGAGAACTTACTCTTCTGTTTCCAGGGTGTTTACTTTTGCTACATAGTTGCTGGGAATGAAACCTTCTTTTCTTGTGGTGAGAGATTTTGCTCTCCACCATTCTCCGGATCTGAAAAGCAGAAATAGTAGTATTCACAGGAAAGAAAAATGATAAATTGTTATTTAGGTTCTAGTCTGCTGAGAGCTTTGCCCACGCTGGAGAGAGAAGTACAATCTTTCCTCTGAAGTCAAGCCCCCTGAGAAGCCATTGGCTCCATTGAATCAATGTTTGGTCCCTGTTACTGAGGGCAGCTCTCAAGTCAGAGAACCACAGACTCAAAAACAGTTTGGGTTAGAAGGGATCCTAAAGATCATCTCTGTCACAGGCAGGGACACCTTCCATTGCAGCAGGTTGCTCAAAGTCCCATCCAACCTGGAATAACTCCATAAAATATTTGTATTATCACATGTAAGGGAGCTCACTTAATCATTCATACACCCGTGGTATGAGTAGGGTATCAAAGCATTGTAGAGGGAATCAGATGGGGCCAGAGAAAATCTGCAATACAACCAATATTGTCATACTCACTCCTCAATAACTTTCAGTTTCTCTCCTTTTTTGAAGGACAAGTCCTCTTCGTGAATGCCGTCATAGGGATACAAAGCTACCACAATGACTCCATGCTCCTCTGCGTCTACAAAAGTAGAAAGACAAAGGCACATTCACATCGCTTTGCAGGCTGACATGGGCATAGCATGCAGCTGTGAGATTTCTGCAGAAACATACCTTGACTGACAAACCTCTGTCCTGGTAAGAGCTGTGCTTCTGGATTTCCCTACAATAAAATATGTCTTTAATTAAGCAGTTTTAGATCTTTGTGATGATCTTAAATCACAATTACATATTATACAGTTGCTTTGGTATCATCTCATATGTCTTAAGCAAAAAGGAAATGCTCAGATTTTTTCCCACCATTGTTCAAAATATATATTACATATAAAAACATGTACTATTTATATGAAAATATAAAAATATACTAAGTCTCCCCTAGATTTTAAATTGAGCAGCTCAGACCTTGTGAAGGTGTGGCACAAGCTGTGGGGAGAAAGTTCACAGCTTTGGGACTTCTGCTGAAGAGGTTTTAGGTAGGGCACTTAAGCAGGACAGTTATTACCACGTAGCTGGCATGCTAAACGACTACAAGGGACTGTTATGCCACTAAGACTGTGCAAGACAAAAAAAAAAGAGTTATTAAAAAAAAATGGTAGTTTGTGATGTGTGTTCACTGACTGAGAGCACACTGGGTTCACTGCGTCAGCTGGTGAGAGAGGAGAGCAGGGAGCCATTCACACCCGCAGAGAGCAGGTCCCTGGACAAGGGCAGTCAGGACACATGGTTTCCTCAGCACAGTACAGAAGGCGAGGGGAAAAAAAAGGTACCAGCCATGCTCCAAATTAGCAAACCCACTTGGTACCCAGCAGGATTCCCCATCCCAGCCCTTCCTTTCCAGTGCCAGGCAGCACACGTGGAACACATTATCCTGTTCCTCCTGCAGGACAGTGTTGCGCCCTTCACCGCTGCACCCTCCACTCCCCTCCCATCCCTACCTGCACACCTCATGCAAGGCCGGGTAGTGGCCTCCAGTGAGTAAAGCTGACTAGAGCTGGTAAAGAATCACCCATGGAATAACCAACACCTGGATCCCATAGCTATTAAAAACCCAACACCAATGCTTTTAAAGATGGATCTAAGCTACTTCAGGTCTTCTAATGTCATCTAGAATTCTTCTACAGATATAGTTGTATCTACTCAAGCATTGCCAAGTTACTTTTTATGCAGAAAACTATGACAAGCATAAAGTAGCAAACCACCATGTTTTAATTTTTATTCCTCTAGGTACTTATTCATTGAGGGTGAACTGCACAACACTAAAAGCCCAGCTGTGGATTAATGATATTTTGAATTTTTCCATGCATATGCTTTGGATCGAAATTTAAGTTATGCCAGTCATGCTTTGTTCTTGCTACAGGAATTCTCTCCTGAGACTATCTACTTACTGGCCTTTGCTGTTTATTGGACGTTGGATCCCTCACATAAATAGTTCGTTCAGTTTTACGTACTGGTTGATTCTTCAAATCTAGCCCATCTCCATGCAGATTCTCTTTCCTTTTTGATTTTATACACCCCATATTTCCTGTTGAAATAAAAAAGGTATTAAACAAAATCATTGTGCTACAAACCAAGCCCTTTCCCATGAAATCATCTGGGCTACATAGTAAAAATGTGCTGCCACATAGTAAAAACGTGCTTCCTTTCCCTACAAAATAGTCCATGGGAAAAACAACCGAACATTAGGCCCACACACTTACAGCTCTTTTCTGTTGCAAAGGAAAGAAATAACCTCGTCTCAATCCACAGATGAAGTAAATAGTTATTTACTATTTCCACATCTTCAGATTTTTTATATTTTCTCCCCAGTCTACCCTTTCCTGCCCAAACCCCTTGTATCTTTCTGATACTCCTCTGAGCTTTGCAATAGATACAAAAAAAAATGCAATTATTGCAGTGACGACTTTTATCTGTATATTTTAAAGAAAAGACTGTTTTGGAAGACATAGGAAAAAATTCCTGTCCAAATTCTGAGAACTGCAGCTGGAACTAGCAATGCCTGTATCTCCCCACTCCATTTTGCAGATGCCAGTCTAGCAGGGAGCTCCGTTTGATTCAAATCCCTGTCTCACATGAGGCTGATGACTTGTGCAGTCCCAGCTCCATGGCAGACACGCTGCTACTGTGACCTTCAGTAATGCATCCCCTTGTTCACACAGGCGTGTCACAGCAGCCTAAAATAGCCAATGTGTGTGCCGGTGATGGCAAATCACCACACAAGGGTTTCTTTTCCAGTATAATTCAGAAGGCTAATCCTTCTCTCAGGATGCGAATCCATGCTAAATCAGATGAGATACAGCTGTTAGCATCTGCATGACTGGAACCTGGCTGCTAATCCCGTGATACAATTACATAGTACTCCAGCAAACACATATACAACATTATCTCTACATTCCTCCCTCCGAGGAGGGTAATTATACTTACTCTTCAAAGAATCCACTATGAATGCTTTTCAACCCTTTCCTTCCTTCCTCTCTCCCTCCTTTCAGGTCAGTGCTCTAATGCTAGGTTCACAGTCACATTTTCCCTTGCAGGCACACAGTCTCACCCCCCCCACCCCCACCGCCCTAATTAATCTTTAAAGCCAGTTCTTTGAAGAACGATGTAAAACCTAAAATAAGAGCTCGGTGCAAATACAGACTCAAGTAAACAAACACAGCTGGAGAAGCTAAAGCAGATCGTAAGACTTTTACCTTCATCTCTAGGATAGAAAAGGTTCATCGTAGTGAACAGGTAAAGTAGTGGTAGAAGTGCCCACTGGCAGACACAACTGCTTCAATGGGACGGTGCCTTACATCCCTGCAGGTACAAATACCAACCAGATTGGTCTGGGTCCATATTAAGACTCACACTTTTGTAACAATACCAATGATAATCACAATCCTAACTGATTACAAAAATAAACCAAGGTAACAAGCAGTCCCACATGGCAAGTCTCAACTTCCAACATCACCTTCATTTAATGTCCTAGCCTGCCACTGAGGAAGCACTACATAATGACACATGCACTGTCCTATCCACAGCCTGAGTGTTTTCTTCTAAATATAACAGGAGGATACTTCCTCTCCTACCATTTCTGCAAATTATCTGTCACCTATTGCCAGCAAGTCTTGGATGTCCATAAAATGTCAGCAATGATGCAGTAAACTGTGATACTGGTTTAAAGCAGCATTAGAACCCATTACTCCCCTTCTTGTCTTCTCTTGAAATAAAAATAAAAGGAATCCTACAGAAAATCAATAGGCCCTGCCCAGGCAGAGAAAAGAGTTTTCTCTTCTTGAATGTCAACATTTCAGTATTCCCACACTTATTTGAAAGCACTGGAGCACATCTTCATGCAGGAGCTTCCCTTAGAAGCAAACAACTTTAAAGCTTAATTTTAATGCTTTAATTTTTTTAATGCTCAGCTCCATGTGAGTTACATACTAGTTCTGCACTACTGATAAGTATTTTTAAATTTATTTTATTTATTTATAACTGTAGGTATGTAGATGCCTCTCGTTCTGTCGTTAATGGTTCAAAGGAAATGTCTGTACACCCACAGGCAGACTGGTGCTTGCAAACTCACCCCAGACATCAGAGAGCCCAGCGTTTAATTACCTGCTGTATCTGCAAGATCAGGTATTTGTCCACTTAACTGCTAACCTTTTTGCTCTTGAATAGTTCTGCTTCTACAGAACAGCTGAAGTGGAGGGCATGAAGTAATTTGATCTAAGTTGTCAGCCAAAAATCCCTTTTCCTATTACTGTAAGAAAGCTGAGCACATCTTTAGAGACTGCAGCATGCCCAGTGCCAGTGTAAACTCAGAGAAAAGCATTTTTACTCAGATTTTTTTCTGCAGCTGAAAGCACATGAACAGCTGTAAGTTAAACCTGCCGTGAGGCTGCGGTGATAAGCTCAAGGCTGGCATTTGTTCATGACAGTAACAACTGATCAGTAATGCCTGTGTAGAGGTGCTTTGAAATCACACAGAAGTTCACTTGATGTCATGTGAAATCACACAAATACAGTTTGTGAGATGCCCCTTGTGATGGCTTCAAAGAGAAGATCCCGAGCCTCATTATGAAGCACTGTTTTTTCTGAGTCCTTTTCCTCATAGAGATGAAAGCCCAAGTTCTACATGAGCAAAAAGCCCCAACAGTCGGTGCTGAAGCCCATAGCAGGTTCAAGGGGTTATTGCCCCTTTCACTCCAGTATTGCCCCAAGGACTGAACATTTAATAGGAGCCAGTTGATAACAAGGGTTTATCAAGGGTTTACCTTTACCTAAAGGTAAGCCCCACACTGCATTCTCCCAAAGCAGCCCCATTCTTGCACTCCAATTCTGCTCCAACATGGATTGCAGCTTAGCATGTGGGCAACTGCTCCAAGAGTGGGATCCTGACCTAACTAAAATGCTAGTTCGGGGGGGAAGTTCATTCGTGCATAAATAAAGCATTTCACTTGGTGTAAAATCTTTATTTGCCTAGCGCTCTGTTGCCGTGTCACAAGGAAGGGTTTTGTGCAGATAAAAAGAGAAAGAGAATTCAGCAAGCAAAGAGCAGTACAGAGAGCAAGGCATCCTTATAAACCAAACTCCACTATTCTTTATCATCATAATAATAACGTAATAATTTATACATCAGAGAAAATGCTGCCAGTCCCTACTCAGATGTTTCCCATTCCAACAGTTTTGCAATACAGGAGACACTACTTCCTATTCATGCTTTTCATTTATTGTCCTGTCCACACCTCTAGACATGAAAGATAAACACTGAATTAAAAGAAATTCTATTTAATATAGCTGCTAATCTTTATAAATAGATATCTAAAAAAGTAACAGTTTTTCTTTCGGCAAAGAGCATACTGTAGTCCATGGCTAAAAGGTAAACACAAATACTTAGGTTAACAGCTGCAGTGTGGTGACAAGAATCTAGGTTCAGGCACCCTTCAAAAAGCCACAGGAGTATCCATAAGAGCTGTCACACAGAGCCTCTGCAGCAGGTTTTTCCAAGACACTAAATTTGATGCCTACATTTGCCTTGAATTTTCCCTATGAATCCCTTATCTCATCTTGCTACTACAGCACTTGGGTCTTAATTCCAAAACGCTTTGGGAGGAGTGGGAGTCAGAAACTAAACTTCCAGGAGTAATAGCTGCTGTCTGTCCCCAAAATAGAATTGCTTTACGTGCCTTTTTCTATACTTCCAGCAGCATAACGTGTCTAAAACACAATACTTCCTACTGCAAGCAGTCAAGTTTCGTGAGACCATCACCCGTCCATCTACCACCAGCAGCACTTGGGGTTTCATTTCCTCCCAGTGCTTACCCTTTGCATCATCTACAAAGGTGATCTCATTTTTTGTTTTGTATTCATAACCATTCTCTTCCTTGGAATTTTGTTACATACAACATATACGGCGCATATTAGAAGTTATTTCCTAAAAAACCCACTTGACGTGTCTGGTCTTTTCTTGATCAAAGTCATGTCTTCATGGAAATGATTCTCAAACCTTCACAGATTATACTTTGGCTTTTCCAATAATAAAGCAACTTTTAAAATAATCAGAACTACAACACTGAGCATACAAGCTCTATTTTATCAAATAAATATGTATTTTATCCAATAAATATCTGTTCAAAAGGTAGCAATCATGTACCTAAATAGCAATGCTTTATATGGCTTAGAGTTTTAACAGATATATACATATGTATTTTAACAGGTACATAAATAAAACAAAATTCTATTCAATTGAGTACAAAGAGTAAATTCTTCATTTAAGCCACAAATTTCTTATGCATAAGAATAAGAAAAAAAAATTAAGACCCCAAACTTACTCTGAGTCTTGAATATTGCTTTATATTTAAACTTCTGAACCAAAGAACAGGAAGCAATTGTTTACATCTATATATAAAAACCCAACTGGTTTTACACCTGGAGCTTTAAAGCAGTTTAGAGAGCAGAGCAGTAAATAGTTTTATATTTTAATACCTCTTTCAAAAACTAAAAAAAATACATTAGTCCTCCCTATTTGAGATGTTTCATTCTGGCTTTTGATGCCAGTTGGTTTGCTGCTACTTCACAAGTTATAGTCAGAGGTAACACAGCGATGCCTTCATCAGCCCTCCTGGACTCCTCTGCATTTCCCTCAAGGTCAAGGCAGAAGTGCCTCAAAACTCAGAGTGATCAATTTGGATTAAAACTGCTGGGGAGGAAGGATCATAAGCCCACTCTGCTGAAGGACACAAACACCTGCTTTCTCAGAAATATCCAACATTCAACGTCACTTCAATCAATTGTTCAATTTTATTATTCTATGAAAAAAATCTTTAAAAATCTTAAATGTAAGGACTTCATTTACCTTAACCTTCAGTGCTTACTTCCACTTTATGTTGATCTGCTTCCACATCATCTGTGCTACCCAAATGTTGCAAGGATCTCCTGTATCTCTGTTACTGAGACTATGAGGAGGACTATTTCTGGGAAACCTGGGCTCATTTGTGACCCATCATCACACGGCAAAGCAACTGCCAAGGAATACAGAGCAGCAGTTTAACTAGAGGTGGTAAAGCTCAGCAATGGCTTATCAGTACTGCTCTATGTATATTTGTGCCAGTGAAGATTTGCCACTAGACCAGAGTGAGAATAAGAGTGACAAAAATAAATTATCTGTCTTTGAGAGCAATGCAAAAGCATCAACTGGATAGCAACTGAAGAGATGTGGTTTTCTGTTCCTTGCCGGTCTCAAAAGTTATTAAATTTGAGCTTGTTCAGCCTTACTCTTATACCTGCAATTCACCATATATATCTATAGCTATATATTAATTTAATAATATATAATATTATCTATAGATACACATGTCAATTTTACTATAAGTCCTGACTGTCTGATAACTTTCATCAAATTAGACTCATGCAAATACAGAAATCTGGTGTCAGCTTTCATTTTGAGCTTGTTTCGCTTCCTACATCTTGTTTTTGCACTGGTGACTAACTAGGGGAACTTGAGCAGTTTCTTCCCCCCTTGCCTTTCTGCTAAAATGGTTGTGTATGTCTCAGTCAATCCTTGCCTCATGTATTTTAATATCTCTTTAAATTTAGCTTATTTCTGTAGGTCTGGATCACCTCATCCCTGCGTCTCCCAAATGGAATTTATCCCTTATATGACACACACACGCACGGGCATACACACATGGGCACAAATCACCATGTGCTTCCTGCAATGCATAGAAAAAGGAGCACAGATAACCTGCATCTACTCAGTGTTTGGCTATGACAGACTTGCCCTGTGTAGACTCCCACTGCTCCTGAGATGTCAGAAGCTGTAGTCCAGCTGCCAGCATTTAAAAGAAAATGGAAAAATAATGGCGGCATTCTTTCAACTGCTTCAATCTCCTTTGCGGAAAAGGTGAGACAAAGCTAAAATGGTATTTTGACATACCTATCTATATAAACAGGTGACGAAGAGAAACAAGTTAATCCCCAGCGTAACCAACATTACCGTGGTGGAAAAGTATGCAACAAGCACGTTACTGTAAAATTTCCTCAAACCTGGTCTCACTTAAGTCAATCCCTCAAATTTTCCGAGGGTGCATGTCTGTCAGAGCAAGATAACATAACTATCTAGTTTATCAACCGTGATTAGAGCAAAGAACTACAAATGACTCTCTGGGAAAGGCAGACCTGTTCTAGGCAGCACAATCACATCGTACAAGCTCAGAAGACTTTGCCATGCTCCGTCTTTAGAGAGATTTATGGGTGATGGTGGGGAAGAACAAAATATTATTGCTGAAAGGTTTCAGAACCTCATTCTGCTTGGTTTAGAAGCTGTCTCATGAGTCCCAGCCTTAAAAATGTTTTAGAGACAATGATGGCATTCAGCCCTTCATCCTCTTGGGAGATTAGGAAGAAGTCACATCTTTTTTGGCCTCTTTTCTAGACTTTAAGGACCAAACTCTCTCAGTTTTTTCCACTTCCACTGGTTATCCTAGCAGCCCTTCTCCACATCTGTTTCACTTTGAACTCATCCCTCTTAAGTACAGGAGGTTGGAGCTGCCCAGGTGTTTCAAGATGATTTTCAGCAATGCCTTGAAGAAAATAGTACTACTATTTCTTCCATCTACTGAAATACATCACTCAATAAATCCCAGGAATTAATTTATGATTTTTGCATTTTCATCACACTGGCCTCCTATAATCACATGGCCATCCAATAAGACACGCAGGTTTGTCTCATTTTTCATAACGACCAACTATTGTCACAGCAGACTTTCCTATCTCCTGTGGTACTATCTTACACCCTGATATGAAATTTCTCCCCATTATTTTCCCAGACTATTTATTGTGCACGATATTCTCAGCCACCTGTGTGTTTCTAACGCCTCTTAGTATCACAAGGGGCCTCATATTTTTTTCATTGCAAATGAAAGTACTTTTAAAAAGTCTCAATGTAATGCTAATGTAACACCAGGAAACAGAAAGTGGTCCTGCTAAGAGACTGGTAGTGGTTCCTGTCTGCTGCACTTCCCCCTGTTCTGCTTCTTTCATAATTCCTTCCTTAGCAATTGAGACCAAGACAAATTCCACTTTGTCCATGCCATCTCAGATTGTTTTTATGCTTTCCTATATCAGTTACAGAAAGTATCACCCTACCACCTTCACGCTCCCAAACACCTGCATTCCTACTACACTCAAACACCTATCACATTTCTACTTTCTCTGCAATGCTCAGTTTTGAGCCCTGCACCAGTATTTCTGCCTCTCCTCTTCAGAGCCCTGATTCCCAACACAAATGCACAAATATCTCAGTCCAACTAAACCAGTTTGGGTTGGCAGACACCTTCCCTGAATCCTTTACCAAGCTGACTACTGCTCTCATTGAAATTCTCACCACCCATTCCTCCACCCTTTGGTGTCCTGTTTTCCTTTCTCACACATGCCTTAGTATTAAAATGAGGGGTTAGGACTCTGCAATATTCATAACTCAAGTCCACTTCCTTAAAATAAAAATTCAAGTTACAACAGGGCTGAAAGGTGTGCTGCCATACAACCATATTGGAAGTGGACTGTGGATTAGAATCAATAGAATGGTTTGGGTTGGAAGGGACCTGCAAGATCACCTAGTTCCAAACCCCCTGCTGTGGGCAAGGACACCCTGCACTAGACCAGGTTACTCAGAGCCCCGTCCAACCTGACCTTGAACATTTCCAGGGATGTGGCAGCCACAGCTGCCCAGGGCAACCTGTGCCAGGGCCTCACCACCCCCACAGTACAGAGTTTCTTCCTAATATCTAATCTAAACCTGCTTTCTGTCAGTTTAAAGCCATTCCCCCACGTCCAATCACTCCATGCCCTTATAAAAAGTCCCTCTCCAGCTCTCTTGTGGGCCCCCTGTAGGTACTGGAAAGCTGCTCTCTGGAGCCTTCTCTTCTCCAGGCTGAACAACCCCACCTCTCTCAGCCTGTCTTCACAGGACAGGAGGAGTCATACAGCAAAAATCCACCAATGGTTGACATAAGAACCGAAAACTTTTGATGAGATAAAATATCTGGAGTTGCTATACTGATGCTTCATTGATGTGTTTCTGGAAAAGGCAAACCTGTTCTGAGCAGCACAATCATATCATATAACAAAAACCCTTTTTTTCCTATACTCCCCCATTTAAATATAAATATTTTTTTTTACTTACTACACAAGGCTTTTTAGTGATGCATTAACACATTGCTATACTAGATGGCAAATAAGTGACTTAAGTTATCACATCTCAAACTTCCAAGAGGAAGGAGTGCTTTGGTAAAACTAATTCTATAAAAGCAAACTTCTTTCTATATTCAAATGGCACTTTCCAACCTTCGCCTGTTTTGCCTTTAAGTGTCCAGAGAGAGGGTAACTTTATTCAGTGCTTCGCTAAAATACACAGTCTTTGCTGGAGCTCATAAACAATAGCATAACACACATAATAAATATCATCATAGTTGATGACATGAAAGGTAGCTCTAACAGGGGTGGCAAGCTTTGGCCAGGAAAAAAAATCTTCTATTTTTCTGTAAATTCACTACAGTTTTGTCTAGATTAGTTAAAATCTTGGTTTCATGCAGGAATTTTGGCAGTGGTTAAAAAAAACCACACTAAAATAAATAAAAAGCAGCAAGAAACACTGAAAATGATGTCAGTGTGGTCGTATAATGATGTTATAATGCTTTCACAGAAGGATGAAAATAAAATCCTGAAATGAAACATCACATTGAAATGAAGCTGAATTTGTACAAACTACTGATCCTTGTTTATTCAATTGAAGAAAAAAATTACCAAAACACAAAAAAAGTTAACCCACAGAAGACTGCAATTTTGCTAACATTGCATAATAGACTTTATATATTATGAAAATGTTCCAGATTCATGTAGTCAGTATTTCTGGCACTAATTTTAAACCAAGTCTTACATTAAAATAACATCTGTTTTCTGACCTTATAATACTTGCTTCATTTTATTACAATCATTTGCCTCAACTGCATCCTCCAGAATTTTGAATCAATATCAACAATGAATTAATTCACTTTGCCAGCCCTCAGGCAACCACATCTTCCATTTCCTCAACTTTTTTCCACTGTACTATATCTTTTGAAGATAGAGGAAAAGGTCAAATAACATCTTAATTTGACATAACAGAATAAATACTTCTATCAAATTCTTCAAAAGGATCATATGACATGGAACAGAAAAGCTGTGCCAACATGTTAACCAACTTAAAGAAAAGGTTCCCAAAATACTTTAAACACTTAAAAGTGTAATGCAAACTATAAGTAAAAATGTCATTTTCTTGACTGGTAAAAACTCTCAGTAATGACAAACAGCAGCTTCATATAACCAAATCTCCATTTCCAAATGAAAATTTGGCCAAACCACTACACTGAAAAGGATCAAAATTCTTCCTAACTATTAGGAAGTGTCCCAATCCAGCTAGCAAACCCCAAGGCCGACATCTATTTTCCAAGTTGAGTGTATCTATGACTCACATACCATTTTTTTCAGCTTTAAATTTATGGTTTTGGCCCATAATGGCAGTGTGCTAAATTTTCAGTAGTCTGTATTTGCCCTGCACTTTATGTACATCTATGCCTGCCACTAGGGTAAGGATGCTTCTCCAGTCCTTTTTAGTGATTAGAGCAGTAACTGTGGTATAGGAAAATGAGAAACTACCCTTAAAAACAGCAAGGTGTTGGAGTGAGGTCCAGGAGTAGCCCAAAGGTCTTCATCCCATAACAAGTGACATGACAGACAAGCTTCACACAGTGTCTTTGGAGAGCACAGATCTAGGAGCTATCCTTCTTCACTCCCAACAGCACCTACCCAGCTATTCATCCTCCCCTTCTCCTCCACAGATGAACACTTTGCCTCCCAAAACAAGCTGCAGTTGAGAGGTGTGCAACCAGAGCTTCTGTGTCAGCCCAAAAGGCCTGGTTTATGCCCACGGGGGCTTTACCCATGTGTTGATTTCAATACACTGATCGATGTATTGGAAGGCAAAGGCACAGCCACACAAATCACCTGAGTATTACTGTGCAGTGCCCCATGCCTGCATTTACAACATGATACAGGAAAGAGAAACGAGAGCTTCTGCCCCTTTTCACTGAGCCTCAGAGGTCAACAAGGGACAAAGTGAGCAACTTGCTAACTTACAACGAGTTTGGGGAATCATCACCAGGCTGCACCCCAACGAGCTCTTCAGCTGAAATCGGTTACTCTGCCTTCTCCAGAAGGTGCAAAGGAAGGTATAATTGCAGGTAGCAGCTGATACTCGAAACCTTTGTCTCCTTCAAGTGAGGCAGCCTAATGCTCAACCTCCACATGCCCGGACAAATGTATTGATGGGACTCTTGCTGAAGCAAATTATTAATAGCTGCTATGACTAAGGGGAGAGGATAGTTATTTATGAAGGTGGCCTTCAACTAATTAATATGTTGTTGGCAATCAAGACTATTTTGCAGATGTGATCTCTTGCTCTGAAGTGTGCTTGTAATTGAAACCCACTGTGATATTGTAAATAGATTGCAAAGATCATGAACATCATGAAATTATCACAGCATAAAATTATGGAATTGTTAAGGCTGGAAAAGACCTCTAAGATCATCAAGTCCAAACTACGTCCCCAGCTGCCACATTTAGAGAGGTATTTTGAATGCTTTCAGGGATGGAGATCTGACCACTGCCCCGGGCAGCCTGTTCTAACACCTGACCACACCGTCAGTGAAGAAATTTTTCCTAATATCCAACCTCAATCTCCCCTGGCACAACTTGAAGCAATTTCCTCTTGTCCTGTCGCTTGTTGCTTGGAAGAAGAGATCAAACCCTACCTGGACACAACCTCCTTTCGGGGCACTGCAGAGAGTGATAAGGTCTCCCCTGAGCCTCCTTTTCTCCAGACTAAACAGCCCCAGCTCCCTCAGCCACTCCTCATAGGACTTGTGCTCCAGACCCTTCACCAGCTCCATTGCTCTTCTCTAGACACGTTCCAGCACCTCAATGTCTTTCTTGTAACGAGGGGCCCAGAGCTGGACACAGGATTTGAGGTGCGGCCTCACCAGTGCCCAGTACAGGGGGACAGGACCTGCCCGGGTCCTGCTGGCCACACTATAGCTGATGCAGGCCAGGGTGCCATTGGCCTTCTTGGCCACCTGGGCACAGGCTGGCTCATGCTCAGCTGGCTGCTGACCAGCACCCCCAGGTCCGTTTCTGCCAAGCCACTTTCCAGCTTGTAGCGCTGTGTGGGGTTGTTGCAACCCAAGGGCAGCACCCAGTATTTGGGCTTGTTGACCTTCATACAACTGACCTCAAGCCATCATCCAGCCTGTCCAAATCCCCCAACATGTCAATGAAAACATGATGGACGACAGCAAATTCACAGCCAGCAAGCCCTGATGAAGGTTTTGAGGGTGGTCTCATAGAAAGTATGCCACTTCTCCTTTGGGTTTATCTTGTTTTCAGCGTGTTTAATAAAAGAGAGAAATGGGGAACAGAACATTAGTGCATATTAGCTTTTGTTCTTTCAAATTCAGGTAACTATATTCCCAGGGAATAAATCAATTTTTATAAATCTCACCTTTTTTTATGCATTCTACAATCTGCTTTCAACATGGATTAAGATAGTTATGGCTAAATCAGGGCAGAATGACTTCTGTGTCAATGGATCCTAACTGGAACAGCCTTGCCATTGTGTAACTCATATCACTTTGCCCCATGCTGCATTTGCCATTCTGCTTCATTGGTCAGAGAGCTTCTTTATCTGCTGTCAACTCCATGTTTGAATGCTGATATGTACTCATGACTAAACTTGCAACTAAAACACAGCATTCTTGTTATAATAGCATCATATTATGTCTTGAGCACGTGTCTAAAGCACTGAATTTAACAAAAGAGAAACAGATGATTTTTTTTCACTGCCTTCAAACACCAGCATACATTTAATTTGTAAAAAAAAGTTACTTCTCCAGCAGATTGTATTGTGTTTCATTAGCTGTACAGCACTAGATATACAAAGAACTCTCCTGAAATATAGGACATTGTACAGGGGTATGTAATATAGGTTCAAGAATGAATTCTATGCTCAGCTAAAAATTTGGGGTTAAATCATTCATGCTGATGTGAGCTAACACCCAGAGTCCAGTTCCTCCTGAAAGTTTGCAAACATTGGACAAGTTCGCTCAAGTTGCAAGAGGAAATTGCAAGAGTTCTCAAAAAAAAAAAAAAAAAGTCAGTGTAAAATCCAGTGCCACTAAATTACACTGGCAAAAATGAAATTTTTTGCTGTTTAATCTTTACAGGGATATTAGCCCTGCATTCAGCACTAACTGTTTAAGTATCCACAGGAGGAACCACCTTGTCCTGTTTTCACTGATGTTAAGCAGCAGAACCTCCCTTAACTTCAAGGGTGTAAGAATATCCTCCAGGTTCTGGCACTTCACAGAAGCCTATTTATAACTCATTTATTTTACTTATTTTTAAACTCTGTGTTAATTATATTCCTTCAAGGGCATGAATCCAAACTAGGAACGTACCAGTTGGTTTCTTGCCCAGCTTAGTAAACTGTTTCAAGCAACTGTTGCAATTTGGCACACAAGGAGCGGCACCGAAGGACACCATCTGAACCAACAGTTCCCTGCAAACATGATAAATAGAATTAATAGAGCTCTATGATTGGCAATTTTGGGAGGTTTTTAGATTAAGTCCTTGAGATCAGAGGTTTTTTTAATAGATACAAGTACACTTCTCTTAAGTCCACCAAACATATCCTGAGGGGCTGCAAAATTTCACCAATTTGGGTCTGAAAGCCTGTCACATAAAGAGGGAAGCACGCTCTAACTAAAGTCTTGTGAAACTACTTGCTCAAGCTGGGGTGGCAGTAGGAGTGTAAAAGGAAATACCTCACTGAAGGAAATATGTCACTGAATGAACACACATAAGAATTCACATCCAAGTTTCTAAGCATGTTTTTCACATTTGTTGCACACATGAACATGACATTTCTCTAAAGTTAACCAAAATTAGAAATATTTTACATGCTTTCCATTTCTGTAGAGGAGTGAGAGTGTGAATCTGGGAGCTCTCTTTTAAGGAAAGCTTGGGAATACCCGGTGTGACAGCTCACTTGACTGCTCCTGCTTCAAAGGTTCTAGGGAAGAACTGGAGTCCTCCGATTTTAAACACAGGTATGTCTTTGCAGATGATCTTTCTCAAGGGCAAGAGTGAACAGTTTCCCACATTACCAGGACAGCACTTATGCAAGTATATTAACTTGACTAAAGTTCTTTTATATTTGAGAGAAATTATTCTACACTAAAGAGAAGATCTGACAAGGTGACTGATTTAAAGATGCATGTTGCATTTGCTCAATATGCTAATTTGTTTTTTAAAAACTGATTAATAATTTGACCTCTGCTACTATTTTAACTTTGCCTTGAAATTTCTTATTTTCTCACTCTAAAAACAACCAACAATTTTGTATTCACAATATGTCACTACTGGATTGTGCAACACTTAGTATTTTCTGTTGTTTCTAGTCCTGCTAAATGGTCAGTTGATAGCAGAGGAAGACCTAGCAGTTACAATCATAGCAAGTTTCACAGAACCAGGCTCTGATCATGTAAGTGACAGCACACAGCTTGCAGGAGCTCGACAGACTTCAGGAGACTAACACCAGGACTTTCTGCACAAAGGGCAGGACATAGACCTTAAAAAGTAGGCCAGCACTCACAGTAATTCTAGCAGATTTAGACTCATGGTTAACTGGAGGTCCATGACAAGAAATATTTTCACATCCATACTGCAGACTGCAAGAATTTCACAGCACTGTTATTACAACCATACTGGCTGCTTATTAAAGTTTATAACCTTTGTAACTCCACATAACTCAAGTATGCAGCTCACAGGCAGGACATGTGATTATGCTATACTTCGAAAAACTGCCTTAGATTGTGCACAAGCCCCACTGTTTAAATGTGACTTCAGCACTCATGGCCCATGCAGCTAAATTTCAAAGCAAGAACTAAAACCAAATCAGTGTTCACAATGGTTATCCAAGTTTGTTTCAGGAGAACAGTAACGAGTCCACAACTTGCATCTGAATTCCACAGTATTAAGTGTTGTGCAAGAAGATGCTTTAAAAACCAGTAAGACTTCTTCATCGTTTGGCCATGCACTGAAGTTCTCAGGACAACAGAAACCATATGAGAAAAGGTGTGTGAGAGGAGGCCAAAATCCCTAAGAAATCAGAATTGAGGTTGATACTGAGAAACAAATTAAGCAGGAAGACTGTAGAAGCAAAGAGACATAAAGAGAAAAAACAATCAAATAAGAATGCAAAGAACAATAACTAACTGGGTAGAGAAAATTATAGTCCCTAGGAAAGCATATATTCTCAATCAGTATGACAAGATACAGAACAAGCAATAAACATACGTATTCTGTGCTCCAAGGAGAAATTACTTTCCTGTGTCATACCATACAAACCACCTGCTTTTATTGCAGGAGTAGGGGAAAGGACCTTTCACTCATCCAAACCTAGACCAATACATATGATTTGAACAAGCTACTCAAACACATTTTTGACACTTGGTAGCCTTGCTTAAATGCTCTATTAAGAGCAGAAATATATTACCTGAAGAACCTTTTTCCCACTTGTTCACTCTACCAGCCAAAACTCTTTTCTGCTGGTGCCAGCTTCATTGAACTAGGTTCTTCTAAACCCACACTGCCTTCCCAAAGCTAAATTTCTTAAGTTTCACTTTCTGTGGGGTCAGTGTACGGGGCATACCAACACCAATGAGCACAGAACAGCAATCCCAGAGCTAGAGCTGTTGTCTCAGCACCACATCCCCACAATACCAAGCCTTGGTTTCTTCTCCACAGGCCAGCACACATGCCCATAAATCCATGCTCTGCTTCCCTGAACCAGAGGTGTTTACAAGGGGGGTCAACGCTGGCCCAAAAACATTTTATGTGTGCTGCTACACAGCACACAAAAACCTGCATGCAACAGAAATGAAACTTGACCACAGAAGGTCAAAGCAGCATCACAGAAGGGCAGGCAAAGGGGCAAGGGACAATCCACACTGACCATTTTCAAGACAGAAACCCATTTTAAGTCAGTTTGAGGTCACAGTTTTAAATCAGATGTGTCAAACAGCAGTTAGCCATCTCTAAAGATCAATTACACCTACATATAAACTGTACTCCAATAGAAGAGCCTTGCTGACCACCCACAGAAGTACAAAGTTGCCCTTAAACAAGGCACAGCCCTAAAACACTTTGAAGACCATGTCAGCACTGCCAGGTTGGTACTCCACTGGACTTCGTGTCTCTTCAAGAGATTGAGGATACATATTTCTGGACGAGTATTCCCTGATAAGATAGCATGAGTAGCTTACAAATGATAATTGGATTATGAAAGATGCTAGGCTTACTCTTCCAGAAAGGGAAAAGAAAATTTGCTGCAGACATCTAAATCAAGATATGGAATAAACAGTTTATAACACTGACAGTCCTGAAGACAAAGCTGGAGATAAAGAAACAGCAGAATGATTTTGGCAAAAATGGGAGAAGAAAAAAAGGAAATTGTGATATGGAGTACTCCTACAGCAGGGTAAAGACTGAAACATGGGTTTTTCCAGGAAACAGGGGAGAAAAAGCCCAAAACAAACAGCACATTATTACTAATGAAGACATTTGAAGTAGTGTGGGTTAAGGACTTTTTCTGGAAACACTGGTAAGCATTAAGCCAGAGAGAGGGGAACTGCTCCCAGGGAAATTTAGCGGGAGATTTTGAGAAGAGGCAAGCACCTGGGTCAGGCATAGTGGGAGCACTGCTGTCTACTGCCTGCCTAGCAGAAACCATCAATCAGGCCACCCACATCCCAAGAGAAATGGGCATAGAATTCACCTCAGTATGACTTGGTGCTTCTCCACTGGTGCCAGGACAGCCACTGCAATCTCTCTCAAAGCCAGTGCAAATACAGCTGGACAGAAAAAGGAGGACAAAGTGCCACACCAGCAATACAGCAGAAGAGTTGCTTAAAAGGCAGGTTTTCCAACACCCTTCAGGGGCTGCAATGCTTCCCTCCAGCCTTTGCACAGTTCAGCACATCTTTTGCAATGGTAAGCCCGGAGTTACAAAAATGTACTTTGAATCCCATTTGCACATTCTGCTACATCACAACGGCACATTCAAATGACTCTTGCAATGTATTTTGAACAAGTTGAACACAGAACATCCAATATAGGATTTCCTCTTTCTTCTGCCCATCCCCTTCCTGTTTGTTTACCAAAAACTTTCACTTCCTCAGTGACACTGACACCAGCTCTGGCAATCACTTAACCCCAGTTCTCCAGTCCTTGCCCACTCACACCTGAATCACAGCTCCCCAGGGCATTTAGTACTTACTGAAAGGTTTTAAAAATCCATCAAAACACATGGTAAGGCTGGGGCTGCCCTGGAGAAAAACATTTTCTGTCCGCTGTATCTAATGAAAATAAACCTCACGATTCTGGCAAGGGACATTGAAGCAGGCAATTTCAATATATGCAATAGATGTGCTGCTATTCAGATCTTTCCCTACTCAGTTGATACCACCAGGAAATACTCTCTTTGTCTGAATACAGTAGAACTTAGTCATAGGTCAGACCGACCGATTCATAAATGTGTTACTACTACATAGGAAATCACTCAAATATATTCTTTAGCTTTTGGTATTAATTTTGTTCTAAGCCCCGAGTACAATCATACATGCAAAGAGAAAACCTGCTTAGCAGCCAAATATACTTCTGTACTAGTCCCTGTGATACCATATTGCTTCAGTTTAAACCTAAGATAAAACCCAAATAAGATTTCATAAAAAAAAAATTAAACAGGTTTGTATACACCTATCTGTACAAGCTAATGAAAGAAACATGAAAAAAGGAATAGATTGTAGATACCACATCAGAAAGCCCACTTAACAGATTATCTTTTTTTTTATGAACTTCCTGAAACAGCTTTTGTTAAACCAACAAAGGAGAAGTTTTAAAAGCGCATCCCCGAGGGAATAAATTCCCTCAAAATTTTATCACTTCCATACTTAGAGCAGCCCTCTAAAATAGAGGAAACTGCAAAAAGTGCTATTCCAGAAGAGTAGCTGCATCCCATACTTCAACGCCTTTGGTGAACTATCATGTGTTCCACTTTAAGGTTGCACTATTTCCTATCACAGCTGGCCTTTGCAAATTGAAGTAAGAAATTCTACAATATGTCAACCACAGGAAGAAGTAGCCTTCTGCCACATGCAGCAGAGACCATAGAGGAGGAAGGACACTTTGTTCAGACTGTTTATCATGGGAGTCCTTTGAACTGAAGACGTACGACAAGTGTGCTGTGCAAACACAGGAACCAATTATAAATACTTAAGATGCCAGCAGTTTGAAAAAGATAGGCAATGCTGACCTAAGGGAGAGCAAGTGCTGGCCTGAACAGTACTAGTCCACCCTCTTAACCCCCCAGAGAAATGAGATCTACCCATCACACCCTTCACCTTTCCCTAATGTCCTCCTTCTTTTCTCCCCAACAAAGTGTTACTGTCAAAATACCATTTCTCTTCCGATATTTGCCTGACAAAAGTAACCAATCTATTTATCTCCATGACTAGTTTTTAGGGCACAAAACAAATACATGTCATAAATACTTGGAGGAAATGCTTCCAGCACGAGATGAGTTCTGCCTTCACATTTTGTTCCATGAACCCACATTTTTAAGGAAAGATGCTGAACTCAAACATGAATAATTCAATCTCGGAAATTACAGCATTTAATGACAATGTCAACAGGAAATGTATCTGAATCAGGCAAAAATAAATATGAAAGCACAGACCTTTCCATCCTTCCCTGAAGGACAATGAAGTTTAAACTAGGAACAGTCACATTTGTCTTTTATTATTACAGCCTGAATTCTTTGAGAAGGCACCATTACTTTTAAAGGGGGGCAGACTCCTTCGCCCTGTGTGCGTCACTAAAGACTGTTTTCATACGAATGCAATTTTACATTTTTATCTTCAGTTTCCTGTGGTATGGCTTAGCAAGTCTGGAAGCCTGTCTTATTATACCATCTCTAGCACTCCTACACTCTCATTAAAGGGGGGACAGAAATGAATAGAAGAAATAGGGAGTAGGAATATGATCAACAGGAGAAAAATCCTAATTCTCAGCTGGGCAACTGGTTTTTCTATAGAATGAAGCCTTTTTGCTTGGAGATGGAAATCCTACAGAGGAAAAATTATAATAAATACTGCTTAACAGAGTCACATGGTTCGGTGTATTTACACACTCGGCTCCATGGCTTCAAAAGGAAGTATCACTCCCTGCATATAAAGCTCACACAACCCTCAGGATCCCCGGCCCACGGATTCTCCTCCCCTCCCTTGCATTAGCACATGACAGCTCATATCCTTCTGGGACCTCTGTGGCAGCAGACATCCACCTTTGTGTACAGCCATGCTACCACAGCAGAGTGCTAGGAATCCCAGCCTACACCTAACGCCCACCCCATTAATTAGTTAGTTAACTTAGTTAGTTACTTATTCCCCGTGTGCTTGTCTTCTGTGTTCACTCAGTCTTGCAAGGGGCTCCCCGAATCCCAAGAGTAAAAATGTCTTTACAACTCCCTGGACAGAAGAAATAAAGTCACTCAGTCATTCAAGATATGCACATATGGAAAAGAGGAAAAATCTCATCCCCTTCCCAGATCACCTTTGACAAAAATAAAAATCGTCTCATGATCAACATGTGTTCATCTCAAAACCTCAAAGATTCCTATTAAGATTCAAAATAACATGCAGAGTAGAGGTAGGTAAACATCTCCTTTTTGTGACAGCAATGGAATTACATCTGAGATTAAATATGGCAGTACTTAAACTTTCCCAAGTAACTACAGACAGGTCAATATTGCTCCCTGATGTGCCCCACAAGAAGGGCCAGATGTAGCATCTCTGGTTTGGTGAGACACCCCATGGAAGAATAGGTACTAACTGAGCCAGGAAGACCTTGGACTTGTTTTCATTGCCTGTTACAGGAATTGTTTCCTGCAACACTTGCTGTTCTGTGATGCCATTTAGCTCACAGGACTCAAAAAGGCCACAGGAAGAGAGGTCACTTCAATTACACAGATAAACTGAGGGGGGAAAGTACTGTGAAATAGTTACTTATACATTCATAAATACTTATCTGTTCATAAATACCTGCAAGGAATAGATTCACATTGATGGAAACTCTCTTGAAAGGGTAACATTAAACCCCATAGTATTAAACAACTTAAAGACAACAGGGTTTAACTTCATATTGTTAAGTTTCACAACTGATTGCTTTGTCAGAAAGAGTCATTGCACAACTCCACTGGTCAAGGGGCTTAAAAAGGAAGATCTAGACCTTACCACATCTTCTGTATATTTCTGTAGGAAAAAATCCTTATTTACTCAAAAATAGAGAAAAGCAGAATAACTTCAAGTCAGCCAGCTGTACAAAGATGATCATTTAATGTCATCATGGTTAAAAAAAGTATATCTCAACAGCACATAATTAAAAAAGATCTTTATGTTATTAAATAATTCTTTCCTAACTAGTCTGTAGCTTATGAAGTTGAAACAGAGACAGAAAAAAGCTTTAAATCTCAGAAGAGATACATAGAATGAGACATCTTTTGATCTCAGAGTTCATTAATTTCAATCTTTCTCCAAGACTTCGTAACATCCTATTAACAGTATCTAACTGATTTCTAGCCTGTTGCTACTTTTTCAGAGAAAACTTTTTTTTTCTCATCCATACTTTCAGTGCTGTTGATAATACATATTAAAAAGATAACAGCTATTCTGCCCTCAGTGTTGGGTTGGAAACAATCCACACAAACACAATTTGACTCTCCTTTTGGTAAAACTGAGTTACGTTTTCCCAACATAGCTTTGCAATTTCTCAACACATATCTTCCGCTTTTTGTTTTAACTCTATAGCGATACTGTGTTGACTGTAGACTTATCTATGTGGCACTTGTACTTTACAGATACTTTCAACTAACATTACTATTCCTAAATTGCAAAAGTCTTACAGGTACTTGACGGGATCAGGCTTAAAAATGTTAATTATCAATTTGTGTTATGATGCCCTAAAATACATTAAGATTGGTCAGAGTGTTTCTCTTTCTTCAAAGGTGGGAGCAAAAGGCAGGAGATGGGATATTGATTAGGAGTTTCAGATGAAACCAGCTTCGTGCTCCCTGTGTATATCTGCGGGAAAATGATCTGGCTAAACAAGTTTTACGCGTTAATCCCTTTGGCCTTTAGTGCCAACAGAGGGGAGCAGGGCAGCAAGATGAGTTTGTGCCAACCCATTCACTGCAAACACTTGAAAGATGCAACTTCAACAGAAACTCTTAACTGTTTTCCTGAAGGTACAGCATCAGCTCCTAAACTAAAATTTTAAGGAGAAAACCCTTCAAGACCATTCCTCAGGCATACAGTACCTACAATAGTAGTCTGCAAGAAACACTGTGCACCAAACATCACGATACCATTTTCTCATCTTTCTTTTAATTCCAAGCACATTTGAACACACAGTTAAGAGGAAGAAGCTTTAACTTGCAGAACGCACCAGAAACTACGCTCCTAGACAAAAAGCAGCGTAAGAAGCGATACCCAGGGACCACATCACCTCACCTCAGTCAATGCTATCGTTTTGGCTTGAAACGCGGACTGCAGACTTTAGCCAGCTAATTTCACACGCTCCCCGGCACGAAACAGCCAGAAGGCACCCGAGCCCTCCGGACCACAGCAGAAGACAGGCAAAGGGGTACGAGAAAAATCCTGCTTTCGAGAACGACTATCTCATCCCAAACGCGGCTATTTCCCTTAAGACCCCATCCAGTCCCACCGGGCAGCTCGGGCGGCAGCGGCACCTCCTCGCGGGGGCAGAAGCGAGGGAGAGCCGCCCGGAAAGCGCCTGGTCNGCGCGGCTCTCGCTGCGCGGGCGGGGCGCGGCCCGCCGCTGGTTCGCAGCCCGGTTACTTCCTGCTGCCGGGGAACATTTGCATGTGGTGGACAGCGGGGCGAGCGGGGGGCGGCCCCGGCCCGCTGCCGGCGGCTCGGCGGGGGGGGCCCCTCCCGGCCGGGGACGGGGGGGCGC
>VZTG01008821.1:0-36853 GCA_013397845.1 Melanocharis versteri | reverse complement strand
GGGGAGCCGGTGGGGCAGGGGATGCGGCGGGGTCGGGGGTCAGCCCCGCCGGGCTGCCTCGGAGCGAACATCGTGAAGGGAGCGAGCCTCCTCTGAAAGTTACAGCTGAGTAAAACCCTGTTAGTCTGAGAGGCTGTTCCGCCAGCGGCCGAAAAAACCGTCTTGAACTCCAAAAATCCGCTGTAAGCAGCTTGTAAGGTCCGCTGAAAGCTTGGTTGAGAGAAACAAAGAACAAATAAGCTTATCTTTCAATGTTTCTTTTCTTTTAAGAATGATTTACTAGCCTGGTGAAAAGTGAAATAAAAATCTCACAGGTCAGCAAAACAGGAAATATGAATGCATGGACATAACAGCCAGAGGATGCAGGTGAAAAGCTCTGCAAGAGCTAGAGTCAAGGTGTCATGTGTGTACTGCCAGACCACATGGGCGAGTTCAGGTCATGGAGATTTCCACGGCAGAATTTCAAATGAAAAGCATTTAAGCTTTCCATATCAAAGTGTTTAGGTAATGGATCAAGTCTGAGGAACAGCCGAAGAGTTACAAGACACTCAAAGGCACCTCTGTACACTTTCCCAAAGTCCACCAGTACAGCCTAACTGTGGGTTGGACTGGACTCTACCACTCCTACAGGCCACCACCTTGATCCTCTAGAAGACTCAGTCCATAAAGCAGTGAGACCATGATCTGTCACATTTCTTATTCAGTCCCTGGGCATCTGTGGAGCTCTGAAAAGTAGTGGGTGATGGTTTCTGATCTTCTTTGAATTGTATCATCAGTGATTAAAATAACGTTGCATAAATACTCAGTAGTAGACCAGCCTCTAAAAGTATTGTAGGGTGAGATAATAAGGGATTCCTCAAGTTCTATTAATGAAAAGTTGGTAAATGTTTTCTCCCTTCCCCCAACTTAGGGAAAGGTACTTCATAATAAAAATAATAATAATGAAAAAACACCAATGAAAACCCAAACCACAAAACAACTTTTTCCCAATGAAAAGTTTATACAAAAATGAAAAATCTGACTAAATATACATTGTCTTGGGTTTGGGGATTTTTTTGGTAGGAAATCTGGATTCAAAAAGTTTATGTAAAATGAGCTATTTCTGTTTGAAAGTGCAGTGTTAGTACCTCATGTTTCCATTTTCCTCTATAGAACAAGCACCTTGATCTTCTACCTTTCTTCTTGGAGAAGTGGTTCACAGATCCCACATCTGTCTTGTTCTCCCTTCTTTCCTCTTTATTTCTTCATTTCATTATCGAGCATTCCACTGAGTTTAAAATTCACCTTCTCCTAACAAAGCATTAGTGAAAATAAAATTTAGTTTCATAAATGCATAATAGATTCCAGCAGTCTAGTAGAATACAATCTTATCTATAATGTGAATAATCTGGAAAAATAAAAGAGGTGCTGAATTACCCTTAATAAACTGCTGTGCAGTAGTAAATTGAGGAGACATAGAACAAACTCATCAGTTCTGCCCTAAAAGAGCTAATATGAAGAAGGGTTAGAGTAGAAGAAATGCACTGTGCTTTATAAAAAGTAAAAACAAAGACAGGTGGTTAGTATCATTTGAAATGTCACGGTTTTATGCATCCTTGTTCCTACTGTCAAGAGGAGTATGCACAAAATCTTCTTTAGAAAGTGTAAGCAGGAAAGGAACTCTCTTTCTCATTATATATTCATCAAAAGGGGGAAAAAAAGCTGATTCCAGCCTCACTACATCTGTAGATCAGCTGTTCATCACGTTTTAAATGTCTTTGTGTATAGATCAAGGGAGCTGGGGGGTGGTGTAAAATGGGGCAAGAATGAAACTTCAAGCCTGTCACTGAAGGGGAAGTCCTTGCAGGAAGGACTGTGAGTCACATTAACCAGCCAGCGTTCATGCCCAGCAATTGATTTCCCGCTTTGGGAAGATTTGACTCCCAGACAATGTCTCTACTGCTGAATTAAGCGTGGCTGCAAGGCAGTGCTCCAGTATGGAGGCCAGCTGGCAATGTAGGAGTCCACGTCCGTGCTCCTGGCATCCAGAACACGGGGACTACCCCAAACTGGCCCATGTGTCCTGGTTTCTGCCAGGATAGAGCTCATTTCCTTCTGATTAGCTGGTGCAGTGCAGTGTTTTGGATTTAGTATGAGAATAATATTGGTAACACGCCGTAGTTTAGTTGTTTATGCTTACCCTAAGTCAAAGCCTTCTCAGTTTTCCATGCACTGAGAGTGAGCAGATGCACAAGAAGCCAGGAGAGAGCTGTCTCGAACTGGCCAAAGGGATGTTCCATACCTGTCACACCCATTATTTATATATATTATATATATTATTATATACAGGGGGAAGTTGGCCAGGAGGGGGCTGATCATGTCTTGCAGGTGGGCTGGGCACCAATTAGTGGGTGGTAAGCAGCTCTATTGGCAGCACTTGTTTTTTCTTGGGTTTTATTCCTCTCTCTCTCTCCTTTTCATTACTATTATTATTACTACTACTACTACTACTATTAATATTATTCTTTTTTACTTTGTTTCAGTTATTAAACTGTTCTTATCTCAACCCCTGAAGTTTTTGCTTTTTTCCAGGTCTCCTCCCTATCCCAATGGGAAGGGGGCACTGAGTGAGCAGCTGCCTGGTGCTTAGTTGCCAGCTAGGGTTAAACCCCAACACCATGTTAGCTTTCAGACCAGCTCTGGAATATTTCTGGGAGTCGTAAGTGGCCTGGGCCAGGGATAAGTCGAGCAATTTGTCAGTAGACTCAGAGGAATGTGCAATGGTACTTTGTCGGGCACTGTTAATTACTGACTTAATGAGCCTTGTAGGGCCCACAGCAATCCCTCTACATACCTGTGTAGGTAGCTGCTGCCGATCCCTGTCTGGATTGTGTCTGGGAGCATGATGAGGCACAAACTGCAGGGAAGAGTGACTCTGGCCAGTAAATCAAACTTCGCCATGGACAATGAAAACAGGCAACAAACTTCTCTCTACATTTTATATATCCCTTAATCTTGTTGCTGAGCTCTTTCTCCAGTATGTTTGAGTACAAAAGCAGGGCATTAATAGAAGACTAAAAAATAGTCAGTAAAGCATAAGTGGCATAACCAGGGAAATAATTTGAGGGAGATCCCAAGGAATACCTAGGTTCATTCAATTAAAGAAAAAGCAGGGAAAAGCTCACTTTGTTCTAAAATAGGTTTGCAAGGATTTAAATTCTTTATAGAAGAAGAGGGAAAGATAGAGCACAGACACATGTAAAGCTAAAACATTTAGACGTGGAGCTGTTTTGTTTGAGCCAGAGTTTTAGAAACACAATAGACACAGTAAAAGGTCTTTTCTTTAGAAATTCCAGCACTTACACAGTCATTACTTGCATTGTTTTTCTCATAATTTTATCTCAAGGCATTATCATTAAGTAAATTGCATATTGTCAACATGCTTTATAATAACGTAGCAATTTTTAAACAAGTAGTAAAGAGTGGATTATAGAAAATGAGATACAAGTCATGCAGTCATTCTTCACCAGTGTTGCGAGAGAAAATAAAAGTGGAATATTTTTTAGGATTCATTTTTTCATCATTTCCTTACTTATTGTAACCTACTATTTTAAAGAAAATCATGTTGACCTATGTAAGCAGAATATTTATAAATTTTATTCTAAATATGCTCTTGATGGGCTAAAGATGGGTTGCTTTTGTCTGTTCAAAGAAAAATAATATAGAAAATAAATTTTACCTTCAAGTATGAGACAACAAGTTAATGTACTTTATATGTGGATATTCATCAGTTCCTGTTCTCGTTTTCAATTTGGAGCCTAGGAAAATTAAGTTTTGCGACACTAAAGAGAAATTAAAACAAACAAACAAAATCTTAGTTTTTAAAGGTAGCTCCATTATAATTCTTTGAAATGTATCACACAATAATTTACAATCTTGACTAATTTTGTGATTAAAATTTTGGAAAGTATTTAAAAACACCTTGGGGAATAATGCACAGATCCTTGTAAACTTTGTACATTGACTCAACATGCATTTAACCTGTTGTTCAGACTCACAATACACATACTCACTAGGCTAAAGCTGTGAAAGCTGGTATCTTTCCTGTAGACAGTGGTCTGCCTAAAATGCAGCCACTTGAATTTTATTACACTTATATTTTCTGGCCATAAATCCTCAATTCAGCATTTTTTATTTCATCTTGTTACTTCCCGTTTCCATGAACAACTCATAATAATACAGCACACAGAAAAAAATGCTCGCCTTGAGATCCTCTAATTCTGAAAGTTAGTAAAAGCTCCTTCTTCTGCATCTTTGCTGATTTTAAATATTTTATTCACCTGCCATTACCTGTTTTTATACTTAGAAATCTTTACCATTTTGTTTCCACTTGTTTCATGGCTGTGAGTGGAAAAATTGTTATTTAGTGAATTAAAGTATGTCTAACACTGGAAGCCAATTTGAGAACCATCTGCAATGAACTAGGTTGTGTTGGTGGGACAGCATCCTGAGTATCCTGATGGAGATTGAAAATGGCCTATGTGCGCTCTACAGAATATCCCAATTGCCTTTCTGTAGAAATGACAGCTCAAATAAAAGGTTGTTGTGGTTCTCATGAATACAACCTTACAGAGCCAAGAAAAGCAGCTGGACTGATGGGTTCTTCACAGTTCATTTGGGTATGCAATGAGAAGGTTGAGCTGACAACAAGTGATTCCAGAAATCTTCCTCTTTTAAAGATTTGTGGCCATTTGCAGATATCCTTATTGATCTGAAGAGACTGCGCACACTAATAGAGAATACATTTAATTAATGCTTAATTTAGTACACAGTTCTGTGATCACTAATATTGAATTACCTGAAAGAACAGATTTGAGCTAATTCAGGAGCAGATGTGTGTGATCATTTCAAATTAACAAGATCACACAGTGGTGATATTTTTGTTTGCTTGTTTGTTTTCTGCCTTGTACTTGAGGCATTGCACCTCCTATTGCCAGCCTGGAAGGGCGTTCAGCCTGCGTCTTGCAGGTCCTGCACCACAGAGATTGCTAGTTCAGAAGCAACATGGTGTTTCTGGAGGCAGTTTCCACAGAGGGCTGTTGTTTAAGAGTAGCTTTCCTTTTCCAGGATCAGCTTCTTGCTACAGAAAATTTCCCTGTGGAAAGGCACTGGACCATTGTTAGCGCTGCTGCGGTGCAAGGGCAGCGCAGTGCTCAGGTTGCTCTTGAACAGCTGCAGTAGCAGTGGGCAGGTAGTCCCATGGCTGGTCACAGCCACACAGCTGTATGAAGCATCCATGGACCACATGCAGTTTTCATTTTCCTCTGAGACACCACAGAGCATCAAGTAACATGTGGAATTTGAGTTAATGAAGTCACAGCTGGTACCACTGAGTAAAAAATTGGTACCAATTAAAGTCATCAAACCCCTCCCCTTGTTGCACAGGGCTTGTGAGAAGCAGCTCTTACCTGGGACAGAAAGTTATCACTGGAGTAACTCTGAGCATCAAGAGGAAGGTTGCCTTGGTTTCATGAAACCTAGAAACACCTAAATTTTTTCTGGTGCATTAACCGTCAGCCTGGGCTTGGGAAGGTGACAGCTGCCTATGTAAGTTAGGAGGTGACACCTGCAACGCATAAAGTTCTCAGCCTGCACTCTCTGTGGATGAGGAGAATGTGTTGGAAGGCTGTGCTACCTGTAACGGCAGCCTCATAGGGGTGATCTCTTTATTCCCTGTCTCCTGACCTGGCACAATTTTCCACCATCAGGAATGTCGAGAGGAGCTAGCCTGGATCATTTTACAGATACTTTACTGTTGTCAGCTGAGGCTGGCTGGTCAAGCAGGACATACAGCACTCACGTCTTTCATATGTCTGATGCTGTGCAGCTATGCCATGTACAAACCTGCTGCTCAGCCCATTTGGAGCAATGGATTTCCTGAATCAACCTCACCTTTAATGAGCCTGCTTACATGTTCTTGCACTTAGCAGCAACTTAGCTGTTGCTAGGACCTCTGGCTTTACCACCTCAGGATGGGGTTTCCCAATGGCTGTGCAGCATGTCTGAAGGGCTGCTGGAGGGCTTCTGAACTGCCCTTCCGAACCAGGCTCCCGTCTGCAGCCCGTGTCCTTCACAAAAACTCAGAGAGCCAAAAGAGCAGATGGTGGCAGGTTAGGAGTGTAACAAGTGGAACTACAGCCAGTCCCTCCACCAGCTGCAGCTTGATCATTTCCTATGAAATTTGTGAGGGTCACGTTGTCAGGGACAACCTGACTAATTGTTTTCTGTTGAGTGGTTGACAGCTGTTTGCTGTAACTTGAAATCACGCATATGTCGGACATGAGCAGTAAATCATCTTTTCTGTGACTTTCCTGTTCCCAGTTCTTGTTTCCTCATGAAGCTCTTTGTATCCTATTCTTGGAGACAAGCCCTAGTGGCTTTGGAATCCCAGCTGTGCCATCCCATCCGTTGCAGCTCTGCAGCTTTGCCCCAGAGTTTGGAATATTTGAAATTTCAACCCTGAACATCTTTGATGCCATCCAGCCCTTCTGTGAGAGGCCCCAAAGAATGGTCTCAGCTGGAAACAAAAGTAGAAAGTAATTGAAAAGCAAAGGCAAAAAGAAAATCAGATCTTGAAAAAACTGGACACGGGCTCTATTTCCACACACACATGGAGTGTGGAAGATGGGCACTACCAGAGTTCTTGTCCTGGATCAGGTTGTAGCCAGTAGCTCATACAGTGTCTCCTGCTCTGGTAGGAGTTGTTCCTTAGCAGCTGCTGAGCCTTGGGTAAGTTATCTGGTGTGGAAGTGTTCAGGATAAGATAAGCAGTCAGGAAGGCTAAGTCTGAGGTAGCAGGAAATTCTGAGGGAGTAGGAATTGCTGATGTTCTTTATGGTCGCTGTCAACTTATTCTGAGTCTATGCTAGTACATGTGAGCTTTGTCACCTGGCTCCACTCTTTGGATGCCCTGGGATGCTCTGTTTGGTATCACCATCACCTCTTTATTGCATCCACACATTTGCTGCCACAGGACTGTTGAGCTTACTGGCCACCATGCACACCCTGTTCTTGTTGTTCTGGTTTTGGCCACAGTCATTGGAATTGGTTTAGTAGGTGAATACAAGTAATCCTTGTTCTTTTCCTTATCTAAACAAGTCATGAAACTTTATGAAGGTTGTTTGAAAGTCTAGACCAGCAGCTTCTGCCCTGACTGGATCAGCTCAGCAGCTGGCAGCTTCCACGAGGTGCAGCCTAAGGAGTGGTTTCTGAGGAACACCAGCTGTATTTAAGGCTTGCATGGGTTTATGGCTTGACTTCAGTTAGCTTGGCTGTGAGTCAGTGATGGTGCTGTAGTAGCAGACTGTGAGAATGCTGAGGCAAAGGCAAGGGTTCAGGAAAAGATTTGGTGAAAAGATGTGAGGCAAGGCAGAAGTATAAGGTAAGATCCATGACAAAGAAATCTGACTGGCGAGTGTCCATTAGAGATGACCAACACTAGTAAGACTGCAAGCTTGCAGCTGACATCCAAGGATGGTTATCCTTGAACAGGGCAGAGACAACAGCGCATTTGGGCAGACTCTTGGAATGGTACTAGCTGTGAAAGAGCCACTGCATTGATACTACAGCCATCTTAATTTAAAGCCAGCCTAAAGTTCATTGATACAAATTTAAACCATCAAAACATTATACTGTATGTATCAGGGCAGTGTTTTGCAATGTTGGTCCAGTAGTATTTAAAGTGAGGTTTACTGTTGTATTGGACCACAGCCTTGGAGGCAAGGGTGGCACTATAAACACAACTCAAATGTCAAAAGCAACTTTAGATTGAGCTCTAGAGGAATTAGGCTATTGTTGTAGATGGCATGCCTGTTAAGAGATGTCAGATTATTTAAATTAATTTTCATCCATATGAAGTATCTTGACAAGCATATGGACAACATTTTTTCTGTGGTCCATGCTGTAACATTAAATTTTATTAAACAACTTCCATTAAAAAGTCAAACCGTTCACACTACTAACACGAGGTCATTATTCAGCCTGAAATTAGGTTCCATACATGTGCACACACTGCTGCTGCTGAGGCAGCCCTCTTGCCCATAAAGGGTTAAATTTAAGCTTCCCGTTACTCAGAAGTAAGTCAAGCTTGCTCATGAGAAGAAACACAGTCATGCACTGTGTAGTCCCCAAACCAACAGAGAAGCATACATTGCATTAGGCATGCAAATTACTTAATGATAATTATTACTAATTTGCTATTTGTGTGTCTATAACAGAATTTCTTCAGGTGCAGCTGTGAGGGGTCTTGTGAAAGGTGCAGGCCCATAGATAAACTGAATGAATCCAATCTTTAATGTTCTTAACTAAAATATGATACACAGTAGATTCTAATCTAATTACATAAATTATCACAGAAAGAGTTTTTCCAGTTTTACATTTGTGCTAAATAAAGCTGGTGAAAGTAAACAGAAAAACTACATTATTTTGGGGTTGAAAAATAGAAAAGATAATGTGTCTTTTCCAAGTCTTTCACCTCCCAGGAAGACCACTAAATAGGGAGCTAGGATGAGAATGGAGGGTATCAGAACCATACCAGAAGAATGTGTGTAGCTACTAAGGGACTCCCAGCACCTTGGATATTGTCACTAAAAGAGATCAGTTGGATTCATAGAATCAAAGAATCACAGAATGGTTTGGGTTGAAAAAGACCTTAAGGATCATCTCGTTTCAACCCCCTGGCATGGGCAGGGACACTTTTCACTAGAACAGGTTGCTCAGAGCTCCATCCAGCCTGGGGTGGGGCTTCCAGGGACAGGGCTCCCACAACTTCTATGTGCAACCGTTCCATTGCCTCACCAACCCCCCAGAAAAGAATTTCTTCCTAATGTATAAGCTAAATGTGCTCTCTTTCAATTTGGTCATTCCCCCATATCTTTGTCACTTTTTGCTCTTGCAAAAAGATCCTTCATCTCCTCTCCATCTTTCTTGCAGGCTCCCTTCAGGTATTGAAAGGTCACAATTAGGTCAACCTCAAGCCTTTTCTTTTCCAGGCTAAACAAACTCAATTCTCTCAGCCTTTCCTCATCAGAGAAGTGCTCCATTCCTCTAATCATCTTGGTGGCCCTCCTCTGGACTTGCTCCAACAGGTCCATGTCCTTCCTGTGCTGGGCACCCCAGAGCTGGATGCAGCACTGCAGGGGAGGGTCTCACTAAAGCAGGGGAGAGGGGCAGAATTCCCTCCCTTGCCCTGCTGGCTGCATTGCTTTTGATACAGCCCAGGACACGTTTGACTTTCTGAGCTGTGAGTGCACATTGCTGGGTCGTGTCCAGCCTCTCATCCACCAGCACCCCCAAGTCCTTTTCGCAGAGCTGCTCTTGATCTGTTCATCCCCCAGCCCGTGTTGAGGCAGGGGGTTGCCCTGACCAGGTGCAGCACCAGCACTTGGTCTTATTAAACCTCATTATACTGAGATTCTCATACTTCTTGAGAATGTCCAGGTCCCTTCAGGTGTGGCAACTGCACCATTCAGCTTGGTGTTATCTGCAAATTTGCTGAGGGTGCACTCGATCCCTTTGTCCGTGTCATTAATGAAGATATTAAATAACACTGGTCCCAATACAGCCCTCACTTGTCACTGATATCCATTGACACTCTGAGCCATTGACCATTGCCCTGTGGATGCAACTGTCCTTTTGATTTCTTATCCAGCTAATCAAATCCATCTCTCTCCAAATTAGAGAGAAGGATGTTGTGGGGGACTATGCCAATGGCTTTACAGCAGTCCAGATAAATGACGTCTGTAATCCTTCCCTTGTCCACTGATGTAGTCACTCCATCACAGAAGGGCACAAGGTTGGTCAGGCAGGACTTGCCCTTGGTAAATTCCATCTCTTATTGGTGACATTATTATTTCAATATAGGTCACAATTTTGGGAAACTATTGACATCTATTTAGATGATTAATCAAATAGATTAGTCAGGAAGATTTTTTAAAATGGAAAAAATACCTACAGCAGAGGTAGGTGATTCATAATTTGCAGGTATTGCTGAAAATGTAAAATACCTAATTGACTGAGTAATACACTAAATGTTTTCTCTAAAAAGGCAAATGTGTACACATTTTAAATCATGGGGACTGTTTTCCCGTTGCTTGGTGATGTTACTCAAATGTTGCTCTGCTTTGCCATCATCTCTGCATGAATGTAGAGCATTGTTAGGGACTGACATTACCCAGCCTCCAAAGAACCTGCCTGCCCTGATGTGTCAGATCAATGTCTGCCAGCTACAGTAACAGGGTCACTGAGCAACAGCCAGTTGATCTGTCAAGCTCATGATCAGAGGAGAGGTTCACAGCGGTCCCAAAGCAGTAGAAGACATTTCTATTAGTGACAGCTACAGCCCTGATGACCATTTTGAGCAAAAAATGTCACGTGACTCTTTTGAGAGCAGCTTCCAGAAGATGAGGATTCTTCAAAACAAATGGGAATTGTGGCTGCACAGCAAGTTCATGGACATGCCTTCTGTGATAAAGAAAATAAAGGAGTCCGAACCTGGGAATCACTATCTGCCACTCCTACATCTCTAAGGGTTATTTGTCCTAGGCTTGAGTGTTTGTGAGAGAACAAGTCTAGTGCAAAAACCAGTATCGTTCACTTTTCTGGGCAACTGTCTTATGTGAGTTACCTCCTACTTCACACTCTCCATAATTTATGCACACTACTGCAAAATTAATTAGACTTTAAGCCATTTTTGAGAGAAAACAACATCAACGCTACCCTTTAAAATGAATCAATGGAATAACAGCTCTCTTGGGTAAAAGCTTTTTGGAACAAATTCTTGAGATGCTCTAGTAATCTGGTAAAAGAGCTACTACAGAGCATAGCTGGAACTATGTGACCACTTTTCTTATGCTATTTTTTTGTCTTCCAACCTTCTATTTGTTTTTGCATGCAGTATCCTAATTACTCTAGGGCTTTGCTCTTTGAAGGTTTCCCTCCTTGTTCTCTTTATTCTCCTACTTTTTCTCCTACCCTATTATCTTTCACCTCTTCCTCATCTGTGGTCAATTTGCAGATTGGAGCTGGTTCAGCAGAGGTCCACAAAGATGGTTAGAGAAATGCATCACATGATGCATGAGGGAAAAGCTGATATCTGTGTTCATCATGGAGAAGAAATGACTGGCTGAAGGTCTCATTTTAGTCTTCAGCTACTTGAGGATGTGTTATAGAGAAGAAGGTGCCAGATTTTTGGATGTGCAGAATGAAATTATAAGATGCAATGGCAAAAGTTACAGCTGTAAAAATTCCAGATGGGTCTAAGGAAAAGTATTTTCTTCATGAGAGTGGTTAGACCAACAAGTGCCCAGAGAGCCTGTAGGATCTCCATCCACGGAGATACTCAGAACTCCTGGACAGGGCCCTCAGCAACCTGATCCAACTTTGAAACTAGCCCTGATTTATGTGGGAAGTTGAACATTAAATGTCTTTGGTCTGCTAATACCTGTTTTCTTAAGGCTTTCTTCTCAAATAAGCTTCTCTTCAACCCACCCCTGTCAAGCCTTTTGCCCCACCTGGTCAGCCATCAGCAACTCTGGCCCCAAAGTGAGACCATGCTTTTTATTCATGTGCACACCTTCCACTCTGCAATTTTTCATCACGCTCTCCCATGCCTAGTTGTCTTTGAACTGGAAGGAGTTACTTTAGATCTTTGCTGATCTGCAGATAGTGGCTGGAAGAAATCAATTGAAGAAGAAAGCTGCTGAAAGAGTCACACCCGACTTGGTGCCCATGAGGTTGATCCCAGCCGTGGAAATTATATCCTGATGTTGTATCCAGTGTTTGCATAAGGCACTTCCAATGTGTGCAGCTATTTCCCTGCTTGGTATTTGAAAGCCAGATTTAGAAATATAGCTCTAAACATCCAATTTAGCGTAATGACAAAAATAGAAAAATCCTGATAAAAGCCCACAAAAACAACAGAGATATTAAGACACATTTGTCCCAAGTATGAGGCAAAGTGAATGAAAAAAAGACATAATTACAATAATTGCAATAATACAATTATAATTGTATAATTATGATAAATATTGTAATTGCATATAAACAAATATCCAAGTAGCAAATATCTGAGAACTGCATGGTGACTGCAGTCAGTAATATATTGTTTCTTGAAAGGCAAGTTATGAATAGCAGTTTTGGCAAGAGTCTGGCTTTGACTACCAACAGCAGTATTAACTTGCTTTTATGGCATGCAGAGCAAAGTTAAGGCTGCTTACTAATTGTAAACACATAAAGAAACCTTACCCGCTGGTGTTTCCTGGAAGAATTGGCCCAGAATACTAACTGCTTAGAATGAGAAGATTGGACTTGATGATCTCAGAGGTCTTTTCCAACCTAATTGACTCTGTGATAAAAATATTTACTTTTGGCACTTAGAAATGTCACTGAAATGACAGATCCCTCAGGCACGGCTGATAAAGTCTTCAAGGACTAAGCAGCCCATTTACTTTTGATCTCATGGCTTCCCCCTTATCTGCACAGAGGAGACTACAAATGAAGGTAAACAGGAACCAGCATGGGCCACTTCTTTAAAAAAAGAAACACTGAAAATCTCTCTGAAGGAGTCCCGTGGGATTCCCACTGCTCAAAGAAACTGCCAGGTTGCATGAGACAGATGGAGGAAAGAGGAACTCAATAGTGTAGAGGACTTCTCTGCTGAACAGCCACACTTTGGTGGCATGTGCCAGGAGGGAGCTGACAAGGAGATCCCAAACTTTTTGGACCTTCAGATGGAGGGTGTATGAATGTGAGGAGGCATGGGGGGAACAACAGCCCCCAGCCAATGGGGCTCCAGCCAGGACTCCAGGGCCTCTTTCCTGGGTGTCGCACTTGTGAGGCTCTTGGGAGGAAAGGGTTAAAACAGGAAGATTGACGAGGAGGGAATAGTTTTGCTCAAAGTGACCTTGAAGCTCTGAACACTAAAACTGTTGGTGTGGGAAAGCGCTATTTCTTATGCCTACTGTTGTTCATCCGCTGCCTGTTTTGAGCAGGACAATTCCCGTCAGGGACATGCCGACATCTTTTGTCGTAGTGAGGCAGGCATCGAGCCCCTCACTCTGCTGCTAGCTAGGATGAGCTTAGCCAAATGGAGCCTGTGTCCCTGTGTCCCTGTGGCCAGGCCTTGTTAGCGAGGTCATGAAATAAATCCACTCTTTGCATTTCGGCTGTGGTTTGAGGGCTGCCCATGCTACCTGTATGTGTGAATTCCCAGAGGGGGGTGTGTCTGCTGCACTGGACTGTGGCAGGATGTGAAGGCAAAGAGAGGCAGAGGCAGATGTGTGTGAGGCACAAAGATGTCTCTAGAAGAGTCTGACGGTTCTTGTTCAGCTGACTGGGTGGGTGAAGGCAAGGCTATGCCTCAGCTCAGCTTCAGGATGGTCAGGAAGCACCTGCCCGGGACCACCATGCTGAGCACCTGCTCTGAGGCTGAGTGCATCAGCCGGATCAAACTCCTGTGCAGAGCAGTCATGCAGCACCTGCCAGAGCCTCAGGCAGCCCCAGGCACAGGCCACGGCTTCTGGGAGGCCACACCATGTCACCTCCAGGGACACCCCTGCTCTGCAGCTGCAGGCTCCATCACCCAGACTCCCAGCCCCAGGAGACTGGGGCAAAGCCAAGCCAGGAAAGGGCAGCTTCCTTTGTTCCTTTAGCATTCTCTTGCATTGCCTGCAAACGAAACCACGAACCTTGAGGATGGTTTGTGCCATACTGAAGGAAAGGGACAGTGTGACCTCCACGTAAGCCATCCACCAGTTCTCTGACAGAGACGCATTTTAGCCAGACACAGCAGGCTAGATAGAGACAGTGGGTGGAGAATTACCTACTCCTCATATGAAAACAAGTATGTCACCTTCGAACATGCTGCTGCACATGCTTTGTGAATGTTATGCTTTTTGACATTATCCAGCAGTGGGTTAAATTGAAGCAGGCTTTACAAAATTAAACAAACAAAATGGTAAATGTAAATGTAAAAACCTAACTTCCCCAGCTCCACTATTTGTTTCCCATGATGATTTAAACAAAATTTTTCCAACTACTCAGAAAAGACTATTTTTGTGAACTGGTTCAACTGTGTCAGTCATTAAAGATAAAGGAAACAAGTACAGCTTTAAACTGGTGTATTAGGTGTGCTCTGAAGTACAAAGAGCAGTAAAGGATTACAGTGATTACACCAGACTAGGTGATAAGAACGTAATAGAGAAGTGATACCACAATCACCAACAACAAACACTGAAAGCAGGTTAGTGGGTAAACTATATATGGAGTTCCCAGCTATCACAGAAATACAAATACCATCTGGGACAAAGGAACATTTATTTTCCTGTGGTATTTTTCATAGCATATTTTACTAAGCCAGCTAAATCAAAGGCTTCAGAAAACAATAGTGTGAGAACAATTAGAAGGGGAAGATATGGTTCGGGTAATATTTGAAGAAAAGCCGGGAAAGCCCAAATTACTCAGGAAGGCTATTGCAAATAAAAGACAGAAAAAGAAAAGGCTCTCCACTATGAGTATTTAACAGCCTCATCAGAAGCTGCAGAGCCTGAAGCTGGATGAAAGAGCTCAGGAGGGCCAGGAAGAAATGGATAGCAACCTTCAGCTTTAGGTTAAGGCTAGAAAGTAGTGTTTAGAATGGTTCCTGGAATTAATAGGCTAAAACTTTTTCTCTCACACCAATATCACTTACTGTAATTGGACTTCGAGGTTTGAAGCTGGGGCTTTTTGAGGATAAGTAAACATATATAACTGTTAACCTAGAGACAGTCCCTGCCCTAAAGACTTCCAGTCTAGACTTAAGGCATGAATCTGTTGTGGAAAGCAGATAGGGAGTGGAAGGTGTTTTGTTGACAAAAACTGTTGTGAAATAGATGGCACTGGAAGAGGAAAAGAACCAGTGATTGAAAAATGGGGAAAAAAAGTTTGCCAATAAAAAGAACAAAATGCCTGCTGCCAGCATACCTGTGACCAGACCAGGAAAACACTCGAAGAATGAGGGAGTGGGAGAAGTCCAGATGAGAGGTGTGTAAAAGAACTATGGGGAACTTCTCACCCTGAAGAAAATGGTGATGTAAATATCAAATGAAACCAAGGAGCCTTATCTTTATTGTTCTGTCTGCTAGAGGTCTGTGTGTATGGGAGAGAGGGGAAGAACAGTGCCACAATTAAACATACATGATGGCAGTTAGACATTGATATTTCTTCATTTCACTGTCAGATCATGAAGTTATGAGACTTATTTATTGACAGATTTGGTTCCTGGTAATTATTAGTGGGGTTAATTGAAACCATGGCCACAACAGAAGAGCACCATGCTAGGTAGTGTATAAACACAGTAAAGCGTTTCCTGACATGGTGTAAAGGGAATATATAATAAAAGACAATTAAAAATGAAAGAAAGCGCTTTTTAATACATGACTATTCCAGTTTAATCAGCTTCTAAGAGTCAAATAGTGACAAGTTTGGAAAAGAGATTTTGAGGAGGGAGATAAATTTCAGGAGATTCCAGTTATTTCATGTGAAGTCATGCCTTCAAAATTCTGCCAAGAACTATTACTAAAAGTTGTGCTTTATTGATTTGTTCTCTCTCCACTAATTCCCTCTCACCTGAACTGTCAACATAAAGCTGTGTGTTTAATTTTTGGTGATTATGTATGTATACTCACACATATGCAAACTGTCTCTCAGGCTTATTCTAAGATTTCCAGCTAGATGTTTATCTTCCTTGGATCAGATTTTATTTTCCAAGGCTTTTGCGTAAGATCAGATTGGCTTTTTATAGATCTAAGGTTCAAAGCTCTGTTTGTGCTTGCATATAGAGTAGGAAGAAGAAGTATTTTATTTTGCCAGATATTCAGCTTTTCCTTCTGTCTCTTTAAATATGCCAACTCTATGACCAGAATTACGGTGTTCTGATTTATTGCTTTCTTTTGTTGAGAGCAGCATTTGTTTGACTTCAGTTACATCACTCTTGCTGGTATTGTGGCCATCTGTATCCCTTTACTGGCATCCAAAAGAAATGAGTGAAGTCTCAGAAATTCTACTACTGGGCATTCAAGACCTAAAAATTTAGCTTGATTAGTCTTGAATTTGGGTGAGAGAAAGGACTGGCGGCACGGAAATGCCCCTTCCAGGTCTTTTCCAGAAGAAGTCCAGTGAAGAAACTCCTCCACAAGGCAAAAGGCTTAGGAAAATGGCATCAGCTTCTCTAAACTCACTCGGGAGGCTTTGCCTTTGAATCACCTGCTGCTGGCCAGGAGCAGACCACAGTCCATCTGTATATCCCAGCACCAGTGTAGGTAGTAACCTCAGAGGTGACTGACTTCCCTCTCCTGACGTGGGAGAGAATCCAAGCAAAGAGGAGCGCCTTGACGGGACTCTACTGCCACTTTCTTTCCTACTTCGCTATTTATGTTGTAGGGAAAAAAAGGGAGAAGTTAAAGAAACTGCCCAACGGTCACAGGATGTCCTGTTGCATTTATCTGGTGAAGCAGGCGAATGAGTCACCCAAAATATTTGATGATCGGAAACTATTATGTTTTTCTTTCTTTTTCATGTTTCTTCCTGAAAATATCAAGCATTCAAACTCTGAAACATGGTTAAAGCTATGGTTAAGTGACATCTTAAAGCTATATGAATTCAAGGAAAGAATAAAGAAGCTTTGTCTTTGAAGCTTATCATAGTCCAGAGAAAGTCACATGACGTGAATCTGCTTGCTCATCTCTGAAAGCTGTGCTACAAGAGAGCAAATAGTATCATCCCAATCATTGGCAAAAGTCCTGCCCAGAGCATATCCTTTGACACAGGTTGCAGACTGAACCTGATTTTTTTTTTTTTAATTTAAAAATGCCCCTGAGTGGTTATCATCCCAGCCCCAGTTCAGAGCAGCATTGACAGCCTTAAGCTGTTGGTGTTTCATGCAACCCAGAGCCAGGGTGCTCACCTGTGAGTGTCCAGGCTGTAATTGCTGGCACGTGGCCTGTGCACAGCTGTGGGGACAAAAGGTGTCTGCTTCCTCCCTTTGTCACATCTCCTCTGGCCCGGCCTGGCAGTGGGAGAGGCTGAATCCCTGTCCCTGCTGCAAGGGACATATAAAGTAAACTGAGATCGGTTATAAAGCCTGGCTGAGTACTGTCCTGTACTAAGAAATAACCTGTCCAAAACAGACCAGGAAGGGAAATACAATTATCCTCATTTCATACAGAAAAAGTGGAGGAACTGTTAGGGCGACTTCCCCAAAGTCATGTGGGAAATCTGCAAGAATGGAAATTATTTTCAAAGAGTACATGTATAATAGCTTGGGCACACAACATTTTCAGAGAAGAAGAGCACACGAGGCCTTCATTAAAGCTACAGAGAGAAAAGCCATGTGTAAATTGTGGGAATATCCAACGTACATGGCTGTAGGCTGACTGTCAGCACACGCTTTTGGACCAGTAAAGGAGAAAAAAAAAATCATAAAGGTGGCTGACTGGGAGTGAATGCAAAGAATGTTACAGGATATTTCATGAAGAACCAATTTTTTGTGTGGTCAGGTCCAAGAGGCAGCTAAGAAACATTGGGAATGATAACCCATGAAGAGTGAATAAAGGGTCGGAATTACCATCAGGTGATTTTATTTACCTTTGGGATTTAAGACTGGCTTCATATTTACTCAGCAATCACAAAGTAAGAAACTTACACGTGATTTTTTTTCATTGTGTTAATGAAGTCAAGGTTATCATGTGGCTCCTTGATTACCATCAGCTGGGGAATTAAGAAAACATCGGATCCCATGACATTCACAAGGCTGTGAGAGTTGATAGAACTGCCTCTAAGCACACAGAACTATCTCTTCATACTATGCTCATTTTTGGTACTGAGCACTCAGTTATTTCTGGGTAAATTTTCTACCTCTTTGCTTATAAGAAGGATTTTCTCAGTGCTATGCAATAGAGATACAGATAGGAAATGCCAGTTCCTGTCCTGGGGGCAGGCAGAAGAAGAATAATTTAAGCATCTCACTGGTTTGGCCAGGCACCGAGCCCTGTTCTGACTTTCATCTCAGAGTTTTGGACCCCAGTACCATTTACATAGAAGTTATTGTTTTATAAAAATCCACTGTGTTATGCAAAGCAAGGCATAACTAAAGGCAGTCTAAGAATATCATAAAGACTCACAAAGTCCCTGTCTTAAAAAGTCCTTTTATGGGCCTTTTCCAAAATAATAGCTCCCTCAGGCTCAAATGTCTCATACCCAAGTAAAGATTTTGTTTAATTCATAACGAAGTTGATTTGTCTGCTAGATTGTTTCCCATGGATCAGCCTGTTCACAAACACAAAACATACCGGCATCCAGCTGGGTGTTGCTGCTGCCAATTTCAAGACAATAATTGGTTCAGTACTGAGCAAAATTCAAAACTTTTATTCCACAGAGCAATAAAAGCAGTAGACATTGCCTACTGACACACTGCCAGAATAAATATTACCTACTGTACAAGTTTCCATTCAGATCTTTCATCAGGTCAAAGCACAATCGCAGACATTATCAAGCTTTATTCTGCATTAAAAGAGTTTTCATGAATGATTGAAAAACTTTTAAATTGCATTTTCAAACATGTTACTCATTGAATCTTAATGACCTAAAATCTCCCTCAACAGCGGTGTGTAATGGGTTGGTGCTGTTCTCCTGAAGACAGGGGGTTTATTTTGGGATGCAGCCTTCAAGGAAGACTTAAACAGCTTCTTTGGCATTTCTGGCACCCCAAGACATGTGTTCTCAGCATGTAAAGAAACAAGGGAAGTGTCTGAGTTCATCACATCTACAATGTGGCCCCTAGCAGAAGCCAAGCTAGGAGCAGTGCTTTGAGCTCACCTTTATGATTTGGTTGTTGTTTGCTTAATTAGTAGATCAAATTACCTCAGAAAGGAGGACGTATTGATTGTATGCAGTAAGAGAACCATTAATAGGTTAGGCTGGGGAGCTGTCTCATAGTGTTGATGGAAACACTTGCTACAAACAGACCTGCTAGAAATTAAAGAAATGTCCTAGAAAAAGGAGAATTTGTATATTTTTTTCCCTTAAAATAAACCCACCATGTTCTAACCTTGGCATGTTTAAATGAAGAGTCATTTTGACTGTTTCTGCACCTTTAGTAAAGGAACATACCAGTTCACAGCAGTTGGACCCCAGCTGGAGCGAGGTGTCCTGTGTGCCAACACACCCAGACAGCCACCAGCAGGCCTGGCTCTGTCCTGAGCTCCCAGATGGCCATTTCAGCTCTCCCCACGCTGGCAGTTCCGTGGAGGATGCATTTGCTATGCGAGCAATTTAAGCTATTGCACAGATAGAAAACCCTCTATCAGTGATGAGAAAAAGAGAGGCTTTGGAATGGGCCTGGAAGGTGAAGGCACTTGGCTGATGGCAAACCTAAGGTGTGAAGTGAGCATCATAATGGATATCCACCAGCAGCTCCTCTATGTTCATACTGTAAGAAAATGAGCTGAGATGCTTCATCTGGCAATAGGAGAGTAGGAGAGCAGCAAACTTCTGGGTGAGAAGGTAAGTAGGGAAGTGAAAAATATGCATGTATAGTCCAGTGAGGAGCAAAACAGTTTAACTGATTGAGTAGAGCAGGTTATGCCACAGTTTCTATGCTCTACTTAACTTCCAATCATTAAAAAGGCAGATTTAGATTTTGTCTGAGAAAATGATATTCTCCAGACAGGAGGTGGACCCTGAAATGCATATAAATGTCTCCTAAACAAGGCTTTAAAAAAAAGTTTAGCCACTTCTATTAGTTAACCTAGTCCCTTTTCCACACTTTAATGCAAGTCCTTGTGGACCACCTTACAAGGTTTCATACCGTCTGGATTTTTTTTTCTTTCTTTGGTTTGTCCTTCCTCTGCAATGCCCCTTTAGAGCTCTCTTCTGTAGAATACCATAACATTTTCAGGAAAACATTTTTTCTGGTATAATAACCTACATTAAACGTTATCACATGCAGTAGTGCCACACTATTGAATCCTCCCATCTCTTTGCTCTGATCGACTTGCTCTGCTACTTTGCTTCTTTTCAGGCCAGACTCAGATATATATTTTTAAGGCAGTTTTTAAAAGCAAGATTTTTCTCAGCTCTACCCACTGCTCACCAGCTTTGTTTTCAGCTAGATGGGCATGCACAGCATTTTTTGGCTGCTCCAGACTGTAGCCCAGCAATGGCCAGCAGTGTCCCCTCCCAGGGCTCAGAAATGCATGCACAACTGGGAAGAAATACAAGAGAGGCCCAGAAGAGGATAATATGGGAGCTGTTCACTCAGGAAGCTTCAAAGAAATGTGCTCTACAGCAACACGCCATGGGATGGGTATTGCTTAGGGATTGCACTTTTATTTTGCACAAAAAGATTAATTCTTTTGCAGGATACATTATTTGATGGGAGAGAAACCCTAAAGAAATAACAGAAATGAGCCATGGAAAAGCCAGAGGTAGGAAAGATGGTCTTTGGGACATGGAGAGTTAAAACTTTAAGGTTGTAATTTATTTATGGAAAAGAGCTAAGAGCTTTGTGTGTATGGTAACCAGTCCCAGCTCTTGGAGCCATCGAGGTGGCAGAATCAAACTCAGAACTCTAATTAATGTAACTGAAGAATGAGTATACTTATTATCTGATACAAAGCAATTTTAGAAACTCCCACAGTTTAGAAATAACAGTAATAACAGTAATTGAAAACATGAACTGACAAGTCACTAACAAACCATTATATCATGGCAGTGTGGAAGCGCCATGTACCTTTACAAAACACCTTTCTGTCGATGTCTGACACGTATACACACCCCAATGTGGTCTCAAGAGCTGCTGCACAGATGTTAAAATAGGTGACAGACCCAAATCGTGGTGCTTCTGCTAGATCTTTTTGTTTCTGGCATAAGATGGAACTCGAAGAAACTTACCAGTAGCTGGCTTCAAAAACACTCACTGGTTTGTCTAAACAGGTTTGTTCCTTGATGTAAATCAAATCAACTATTCTGAGCTATCTAATTTTGCTTGGATCAAGACAGATGTCTTAGGCTTCTCTTATCTGGGCTCGTATGAGATAAGAATAAAACTAAAGGACATGTGAAGCTAAAAGACTGGCCAAATTTATCACACAGAGGAGGGATTCAGTGTGTTGCACAGAGGCTCATTGCTTAAGCTAGAAGTCTCAGGTAAGGACCTCCTCCACAGGGAGCTGCAGCTCATCCTTGCCCACCTGTGTCCTGAGCTGAGGCAGGCCGGGCAGGGGAGGAGGACACAGACACAAGTCCCATGTTGCTCTCTATTTCCTCAGCCTGCCTTGAGAGGAAAAAAAAGAGAAAAGGTTTTGTAAAGAAGCGAGAAACTTAGTTAAATACAGCCTGGATGCTGTAGNGAGCTGCAGCTCATCCTTGCCCACCTGTGTCCTGAGCTGAGGCAGGCCGGGCAGGGGAGGAGGACACAGACACAAGTCCCATGTTGCTCTCTATTTCCTCAGCCTGCCTTGAGAGGAAAAAAAAGACAAAAGGTTTTGTAAAGAAGCAAGAAACTTAGTTAAATACCGCCTGGATGTTGTAGAGAAAAAAAAAAGAACAAAACCAAAACAAAACCAAAAAAAAAAAAAAAAGAAAGAAAAAGCTTTATTTTCTTCCAGCCATTCTTGTCTTCATTTCATGGAATTCCATTTTTGGGAGTAGTAGCATGATGCAACTGAGAAAACAGCTACATAAAAATTCCCCCTCCCTATCCCACATTGGCATTCAGCTGCTCTAGGATACCTTATCCTGTGGCTGCCCAGGGAGAGTGACTAGCAAAGGAGGCTGGGGCTGGAAAAAGGAACATATTTGCATTCCTTGTGCTTTCTCATTTTGGAATTTTATTCTGTCTAGTGCATAGGTTTATAGAGAGAGAAACACTGCAGATTATAATCCAGACTCTAATTAGCCCCAGAACTAATGAGCTGTCAGTCAGTTTGTCTTCCTTCAGCCCTTCTGTGTGCCCTGCACCAAGATCAGCTCAGCGACATCTAGGCTTGCCATTTCCTCCAGATCTGTGCAACCTTAGAAGATGAGATCGATCCAGACTGTCATCCTGATTTTTCAGTTTCTCAGAGGAGTCTGGGGAGCTGGGGTCTGACATTGTCAGTGCTCCCCGAGCTCTGCCCAGGGCTGTGATTTGCACGTTTCCATCAGTGGACAGCCCCAGTGTGCTTACTGCCGTGCACGATGTGGTCACGCTGCGCTCTCCGCTTGCGCCTTTGCAGATCTCTGCCATCTGGCAGACCCCACTCCCATTTGCAGTACTCTGCGAAGAGGGTGACGGATTTGCTTGCCACCAGGCACACAAACACACACATTGTCCGGGGCTGGCTGTGTGCCCCGCTCCTCCCAGCTGAGTGCAGCCCACCCACTCTGTACGTCTCAACCTGGATGCATAACCGGCTTAGTATGCAATAATAATTAATTCTTGTTTCAAAACAATCTTGCCCTACTTGCTACCAGTTCATTAATTTCTAAGAGTTGCATCATTTCTTTTCTGAGTTACACCCAGTAGCTCCACTTCTACCTCGCAGCTCCAGAGCTGTGCTGTCCCAAGCATCCATGGGCATTTGGGGCATCACAAGATGGAGACAAATGGGAAAGAGGGGGAGGCACGGTGTGAGATAACCTATCTAGATAACTGTGGTGTTTACATAGCAGCATCTGATATTTTAGGAAAACCCATGGTAGGTTTATAATTAACAGAATAATATTTATTAGCAAATTAATCTCTGAACCAGCACCTGTAAGGATAACTGCAGCTCTCACATGAGATGGCACATGGATTTAGTCCATAGAAAATGCCATGGAAAGGAAAGGAAAGAATTATAATTTCGGAGGCAGCCAGGATTTGGGTGTTCCCTGTCCTGGGCTATGCCGGCATTACTCCAGTTCCCAGTTGCCTTCTGCTGCTTCAAACCAGCCCTCACAGCTTGGAGCAGGATGCCCTGCATCCCCGTGGACCTTGCCTGCTGCTGGTGGCCCCTGCTTGCACAGTCACATCTGGGACTGCTGTTCCCTAGAGAATGAGATACTGGTAGCTTGCCAACCAGCCTGACATCAGCCACCTCAAACTGAAACAAATTTTAAGTGAAAGAAAAGTGAAATCATATTGATGTGCAAAATAGAAGCGTTCAGTTGCTGCCCACAGAGACAGACAGACATAGACATATGGAGAAGGACAGATAGCTAGCAGTGATTTTCTTTTTTTTTAAAGATGCAGTTGCCCCTCCAGTTCTCCCAGCTAGAGAGTGTCAGGATACTGAGCTGGGTGGGGTTCAGTCACCCACAAGTCACTGAATTAAGGCACTGGGCAAGGAACCTGTTATCTCTAGTGTCTCCAGGCTGGTAGTTTAATTTGGATCACAAACACATTTTTAAAATAATTTTGTGGTTGCCCCCCTTCCTGTGGCTCCCATCACAGCACAGTCCCTGGAGTGTGCAATCTGGACTCCTGCCAGGGGAAACTTGGTCAGATCACTCCAACCATCAACATGCATGTGACCCACAGGACCGAGTTCGAGCTGGTCTGTGATAAAACCACACAGATGTGTGGCTGCATGGGTCCCTGCGTTGCCTGTTTTCCTCTGCAGGCTCCCTTCCCAGGGTGCTGCATGACTTGCTTATATGGACCTAGCTGTAGTAACTTCTCTGGCATGGCTGGAGACTGATTTTGGGATTGGAATCTGTGTTGCCCTCATAGGAAGGCAATAGGACAGAAAGAAGACTGGGAGTCTCTCCTTGGCTACGAGGAAGGGATTTGAGGCTCACGCCATCCATGGTACCAAGTAAGCATTCAGCTAGAATAACCAGGCATCAGCAAGAAGTCATGACTTCAAAATTTCTTACATATTTCTTACTGCACAATTGTTTACTCGCAGCTCTTTTGTGTTAACCCCCCATGCTCTCGGCAAATCCATTTTATAGTGCCAGCAGCAAACTGCAGCATTGCTATTTTCTCCTATGGTCAGAACACTAAGTTCTCACACCCCAGAAGGTAAGTACCATCACCTAAGGCCCAGACACATTTTGACCTGTTTTTAATGAAGATTTAACCAGAAAAGGCCAGTGCAGATGCTAGCCTGCCAAATGGGGGCTGGCCACTGGTTCCAATGCCTCCTTCCTCTGGCTTTCTTCAGAGACCCATGGGGAGCTTGAAGTGTTTCAGATGCTGTACAGAGGCTACGTGGTACCACCCTGCTGCCTGTTCTGGTCACATTGGCCAGTTATTCTTTACCACCAGCATGGGACAGCTGGCTCCCAGGCCTACCAGTTGAAGCATCTGTGGTATTTTTCTTTAAAATGCAGTTTGCTTGGTGTGCTACAGGGATTGAGAGTCCTGCTGTGGCCAGCACAGAGCAGCTTGTGTGCCTACTTCCTCAGCAATAAGCTGTGGAAATTGATAGTGCTGGTGAGGATCCTAGCATTGCCACTCAGCATGTAGTCTCAAAAACATGACTTGATAGCTGTCACCAAGGTCATCTGATTCCTTTTCTTGAGTAAATGAAAAATAAAGATCCCTTCACAGCCCAAAAGGCAATACAAAACTCTTATTACAGACGAAGACAGGAAAGGAAGCGTTTGCTTAACACAGCCTGGACTCCAGCAGAAATTTGATCTTTTCTTAATCCTGCTTTATCTAAGTTACTGCAAATTGCCAAGGATTTTTGCCATTCCCCTTTGCTGATGACGGTCCTGCAGCAGTGCAGGGCAGCAGCATCTTTAGCACAAGCGAAAACTGTGCAGTAATCCAGGTCTGCTCCCAGGCAATCCCTCAAGCACCTGCAGTAGCCTGGGCATGACAATCTGCTGCTTCTTTCTCTCTTAAAACTCATGAAACGTTTTGCAGGACCAGATAAATTGTGATCTGTAAATTCTGGCTCTTTTTATTTCTCACCCAAACAGGTGACTGCCAAGATGGGATCCACTGCTCCCTGGAATTTCTTCTCCTGGAAGTTTTCTCAGGTCCCTAATCCCTGTCACTCATCATGTCTGTCAACATGCTCTGAGCTGGCCAGACACTCACGTTCACTTCCCTCATGGTTCATAGCTGTAAAACAGCTGTTCTTCACTGGTTCCTTCTCTGGGCTGAGTTGAGATCATGAATCTTCTAGGGGTTTTTGCATCATCTGTGCTGGCATAGCTCTTTTTTTCTCTCTCTCTTTCTTTCTTTCTTTCTTTCTTTCTTTCTTTCTTTCTTTCTTTCTTTCTTTCTTTCTTCCTTTCTTTCTTTCTTTCTTTCTTTCTTTCCTTTGCTGTCTGGACTGTTAATTTTGCCAATTCAGCCGGATTGGATTCTTCTTGGCAGACCTTGATTCTGCAGCCTCTGCATCTATTTTTGAACTGCTTTTCTACTTGCAAAGCAACTAAATGATTTCTCCACTTGGAATTGTTAGAAAAAGTGATAATAATTTTGGATTAGGTCATTCTTCTCATTAACAGAGAAAATAAACATGCAAGAAGTCAGACTGTTTCCAACTTCAACTTGTTTATATGAAATGCTTTGATCTTTGAACAAAGCTGATAAATCAGAGCAGCAGCAGGGACAAGCAGCGTGGTCAATCCAAAATGCTGAAAAGTCATGTCAGCTGCTATCTCTATGCCTCAGGCCAAAACATGAGGTGAACCTGCCTACAAAGCAATTTAAAATTAGTTACATTTTGGACATTCTTATCTGATTTCTGAACTATTGTAATGCATCCAGGTCTTGTTTTTATGTCAGCTGTTTTATTGGGGTTTTTGGGGAGTTTGTTGTTTTTTGGTTTGTTGTTTTTTTTTTTTAACTGCAAGGACTACAGAGTTATTTTTAGATGAAGGTTGGGGCTTTTTTTCAAGCAATGCTCTGTACGAGCCGCAGGAAAAAAAAATCAAAAGACTGCCAGTAAAGTCACAAAATTTGGCAGTAGGAAGCAAAAGTGGACACAAGCAGCGTGTCTTGTAGAAGCCACAACGCAGGCACTGTGGCATTCAGCTCTGCAGCCTGAACACGGCCCTGTGGGCCCTTTGCTCTGTCCCGCTCGCAGGACTTGGCTCACTCTTTGAGCCATCAGGAGCCCCTGCCTGTTGGTGTCCCACTCTGCATTACCACAAGGGCTGCTCTCAAACCTGACTCTACCAGCACCTCTTCCTGGCAGGGTTAATGAATACCCTGGTGGGTAATTTCTGTGTAAGGCTCATTATTCTTGTGAGAGCCGGCCCTTTCCGTGTCAAAACCCCACATTAAACACTTCCTGGAGCGTGGTTTCTCCTGCAGGAGGAGCCCAGAGTTCCCCACGCAGCTGCTTCCTGGGGAACTCCAGCTTCTGTTTCGGGGACCACTTTCCAGAAGTACAGTTGTGAGCCTGGGCTGCAGATAGCATCGCATCTGCTGGGAACATCCGAATGTTCTAACATCTGAGGGAACCCCCAGACAAGCTCAGCTGCAACCTGCACCCACGGAAAGCATTCCTGCACCGGCACAGACGTTTGGCACAGGCAGTGGCCCACAGGTGACCCTCTGGGACGATGGGCTCTGCCAGTTTGGAGTTCTCCTAAACAAAGCCGTCTGTGTTCAACCTTCCCAGGCAGACTTTCAGATTGAGTTCGCGCATACCGGGAAAGCAGAGCGTACAATTCGCTTCCCTGTTTGACATAATCATAGGCTGTCCCGGTGCCTGGAACAATTTAATGAGTACCTTAGGACAGGTTTTGCTGTCAGATCACAATACTGCCTTTCACAAAAGCTCTTGCCACTGTTACCATCACTGTATCTGACACTGTGACAATGTGAAAGACCCCCCAGTGGTCTAGGTAGTAGTGCAGTGATGTGATAAATGTGTTTGTTCAACCTGCATCAACATGTGATAACCATGCAGAGGCATATCCTCTCTGATGTCCATTCTTTGGCCGTATTTTTAGGATAAAATGCCAGGGAAAGGCATTTCATTAGTTCCAAAACACAGAAAGGTGCTCTGTGAGCCCCTGTACTCATGTTTACACAGTGCTAAAGCTCTGCTGCTGCCATTGCACTCCTCTAATAAACCACAGGGATTTCACAAGAAGGTTGAAGCACAACCTTGAGAAAAAGGAAGAGAATGAGCAAATGCATACGAAGAGACAGGAAGAATTGCGCTGTCATCACCCCAGACTGCCTCCAACAGCATTACTTTTTCCTCAGCAGTCTGAGAACCCCGAAACCCGGAGCAATGTTTCAGGGTTTCAGTAAAGCTGCTCGCAAGCACCTTGAAACTTGCTCTGGTTTTGGGACTTCGCAAGGTGGCAGGCCAAAGCCTCAGAGATGTGTGGAAAGCAAGAGCTCAGAAAATACATATGCACAAGGCTCAAAGAAGGGTCCACAAGGGGCTGGCAGCAAAAGCACACTCCCTGACACTCTGTTGTGACACATGCTAAAAAGACACTGATCCTTGGGTCTGTGTATGGAGAAACCCAGGGCTGACCCTTAGGCTGCAAGGATGTTGCAGAGAGTGTTTTGCAGAGCTGTGTGAACAGCTCGACTGGGAATTCCCCTGGGCAAGGAAACCCTTGGGCAGAGCCCAGTGCTGCCAGAGCTCCCAGGTGGGCTGCTGCTCTCCCCACCTCCACCCTGGGCACCAGCCCTGCTCACAGCATCCACAGGCACCGCCAAAACCTCAGGCATTGCTAAGAGACACCACAGGACCACACTGAGTAGAGGCAGAAACCAAACCCCGGGAGGGACAAGCCCTGTTTGCAGACAGCCTTCACTCCTGCCTCCTCCCTGTGTGGTTGCAGCTCAGCTTTCCAGAGCCTGGGTGAATCTCCAGCCCCACTAGGTTCAGCCACCTCGGCTGGCTTTAGCCAGTCCTGTTGCATCCTTTCAGCTAGCGATGGCTTCTGCAGCCTCCCAAGGAATAAGGTTTTTTTGTCATTTTTTATGGTTTTGGGTGTTTGTGTGGTTTTCTTGTTTTTTGTTTTTTTTTTTTTTTATGGATTAATTTTTGTGTTTGGGGGGATTTCATTTAACTGAATCAACACAGCATCACTCCTACATGTACTTTGCTGGAGTGCATATTCCTAATACTCCGCCCAGATGGACCAGGCTGAACCACTCAACAGCTTCATCATCTGACAGCTGAAACAGGACAGGGTCTGAATTGATTTCAAGCCTGGTTTTAGACCATTTACTCCTCTGCCACTGCAACACACACTGAGAAAGATATCTCTACTGACTTCATAAAGAAATCTGAAACTTCTTCACCACTGAAAATCAACTTTTTAGAAGTATTCTGGACCTCACAAAGATAGTCAAGTGGCAGGAATACTAAGATACCTGTGTTGGAAAGGCTACACTAGCAACAGTAAAACACTGTACACTAAGTGACAGGATTACCCTCCCTTCTTGTCATTTGGAGGTGGGAAGGTTTGAATACAAGAGGAGGACAGTCAAAGCAAACAGTGCCTATGAGGCATATGAAAGCTGAGAGAGCAAACCAAGTGAAAATAACCCAATTTTCTACTGATTTGTTCAATGAGTTATTGCAAGTAATTCTTTCCTTCTGCTATTTACGGGGTTTCCCTCTGCTAAATGTTACCACGGTCACTGTGGTTAATGTTAATTTGCTTATATAACCTCTGAGTTGCACGTATAGACCCAGATGTTATTTCAGAAACACTACACTTGGGGAAGGTTTTCTAAAATCTGTACATGAAAACTTCATGGAACAGTTGATTTTTTCTCTTAACACTAATAGGGCCTCATCCAGAAAAGGGCACAGTGATGTCCTACCATGAAAAGATAGTTGCTCAGCCCTGCTGAGGCTCTGCTCTGGTCCCCCTGAACCTGCAATTAAGTTTCAGCCTTGCAATGCACCTAACTTCATCCTCCAGCACTTCTCTTCATGCCATGCACCAGAAAAAGAAACTAATGGGCTTGATTTAATGCTGGATTTAATTAAGATAAACCTAAAGAGATTAGGGGCTCAAAAGCATATTGGAAAGTAGAGCTCAGTGTGTATTTACTGCATTTAGTCCAAATATTAGTTAACTTAGAAAACAAAAATCTGCATTTTTTCTGCAGCTTATTTTGTGTCTTAAAATGGGTAAAATATCAAACTTCTAGGAATATGTACAGTAGCAATGTAACTTCTTTGCTGCCCAATGTATCATTTACAAAATACTTAAATTCCAGAAGGGTATTAAAACAGTGGCCGTGAGTTGTCCAGAAATTTAACAGTGTCTCAGCTCATGTTAACTTTTTTCTCCAGTATAAAGCAAAATAATATTTTATAGCAAGTCATGACTGAAGGTCTCTTCCATGAAGGGTTTGTTGGTTGAAATTATTAACAAGAAACTGCAAGTACTCACAGATGTATTTTAGGCTTAACAGACCGGTAGATTCAAAGCCCTGGGGAACTTCACCAGTTCTGTGCAAGTGGGAAGTGAGGGCAAACGTATCACAACCCAGCAGAGTGTATTCTGACTTCAAGTTGCAATTTAAAAAAAAAAAAAACAAACAACCAACCAAAAAACCCCCTTTTGTCCTTCTTGGTTAGAGAGAGGAACAGCTATGAACAAAGATATTCTTCTGTTTTCGATACTCCATGTGCTTGCAAAGCTCAGCAGAGACCTCTGAGAAATTGTTCCTTTTTACCATTAAGTTTGTTATACTGGAAGTAAACATTCAAACGGGTAAACGTTGTACCTTTTGTATTTTAGCTTCCACATTTTGTATACTGGGCACTGAACAAAATCTAACTGCTTTCCAGAAGGTAAAAGTAAATTTACAGGCATTTCACTGTCAGAGCTTCCTTTTATAGGAGTAGCATCAGCAAGATCTCAAAATGCTTCTAAAACATCTCAACTTTAGGGAGGAAAAGAGGACCAAGTAATACGACAAGAGTATTTCTACAAGCAGCAATAAGCCAAATATAGTAAAATTTTAGTGTATAGAATGCTGTGACACACAGAGAATAAATTAATCTATTCTTCATTCAACCTCATGACTTTCTTGGATTTTTGTCTGTAGCTTGTAGTGACAATCTAACAGCATTATTACATTTACATGCCACTGCCACAGTAGGTTTAGAGCTCCTGTAATATCAGCACTCTTGCCAAACTCCCCTACGACCTAATAGGAAACTTCTAAGAAATATAATTTCCTTAATAATTCCCTTTAAATACTGATGCAGAGCCAGCACAAGACTTCTTCCTTGCTGTAGCACTGTGGCAAAGCACAGTGATCCAAATTAGCCAAAGTATCTCCATAAAATACCTTACATGAAGCATGAATGAACAGTAACAGTTTAGCACTTGTCTGGTTCTGGACAGACAGCAAAGCTAGAAAAAAGCTATTTCCCAAGTGCTATTTTACTGCACTGCAAACTCGCACTGAGTCATAACAACCCATACACGCACAAACACTTTGGTCTCTTTTAACTGTTTTGAAGAGCTGGATTTCATTCCTTAATGGGGAAAATAGATCCTCTTATTTGGTGATTCTACAGTTATTCTAGTTTTCTTGGATAGCACTAATGTGTGGTTTAGTGCTTAGTTTCTGCTGCCTTCAGCATCCTGCTGCACTAAAAGCAGAGGAGAAGCAGCATTAATTTATCTTAGAAATTATTATTCCTACACTCTTACCTCAAAAACAAGCTCAACACTGAGCTTGGGGACTTAATGTAGAAGTATTTCAGTGAGAGCACCATAGCCATGCCCTAGACACTTCTCACGTGCCTCCTCTTCTGCTTGGAGAACTGCACAAAGGCCACTCTTTCCCTCTGAACTACAGGTGGGAGCAGAGAGCCCTCACCAGGAAAAGCTGCCTTCCTTCTGCCCTCCCTGAAGCCTGTGTGAGGATCCAAAAGGCCTAGAAAAGAGGGGGGACAGAAACCCCTCTGCTTACTGATACAAACCTCCAGGCAGAAGGTTTCTTCAAAGTATCTTTCCAATGAAGAGGAATGGCAAGGAGATAAAAAATAAAATAAAATTACAATACCCAGAGGGTAGAGTCCCACCTCCAGACACAAGCACACCCAGCTTTCTCTTTGAGCTGCAACAAGGCAGAGCATTCATTGGAATTAATGTGTGAACCTTCATCCTGCAAAGAAAACCTGAGAAGGTTTCTCAGCGAGCATGGAGCAAGAGAGGCAGACTGGGGTTAACCTCTCGAGGTGCACCTCACCCTCTAGTTCCACCTGATGTTCAGATGCTTTTGCTTCTCAAGCACAGACAGCAGCTCCTGTGGCTTTCAGGCCATTTTTCTTGACCCTCTGGGTGCTCAAAACCAGAGCAAGCACAGAAGTAGCACATGTGAGAGTTACAAAGAAATGCTGAACCCTGCTTCCGTGGGTTGGGCTCGAACCTTGCAAGACTGCATTTTATAAAGATCTTTCTTCATACATTCACACCTTTTTCACATTTACAGTTTTGTCAAAATTATTATAAAACATTTATTGACAGTAGCAATAAACAGAACAAATTTCTGTAAACAGAAATTAAAGCGGAAAATGGCTTTAAGTCATTTTTGACCAGCCAGCTGTACAAAAACTTAAGCAAAGCAGCAGTCAGGAAGGCTGGATTTGGAAGAATCCACACGGAGTTCAGGAGATGTCATGCCTTATTAGATCACCAAAATAAGCTGTTATTGTCTTCAGTTTGTTATTGAGAAAATTTTGTTCTATTTCAACTTTCCCTCCTGGCCCTGCTAAGGAAGCCACCTGAAAAACAAAAAGTAAACCAATCAATGCACAGTAAAAGAGGCAAAACCCCAAACCATTTAATTCGCACAATCACAAAAAAAAAAATCTCTGCTCTGTTAATACTGGTGGAAAATGTTCCTTGGCAGCTAATGCCTCTGATCCTCTTTTTATGTCTCCTTTTACTTGCAGAAGCGGTTTGTGGCTTGTGACTGAAAAATCCTCCTCACCCAAATCACGAAAACAAGAGGATTTCAGAACCAAAGAGAAATACTCAGAACTGGACATGCTGCGCTGAGGCAAGAGATGCTAAACTCTGGTTTGCGGGGTACTTGGCATTTGAGACACCCAGGTGTAACAAAAAGCAAGCTGTAAACCGTGCTTGAAAGATTTCACATCACAAATTTTGGGGGAAGAGTAAAACTAATTTTAGTAATTAGAATTAGGAAGCATAAAGGCTGCACTGAAGAGTGGCAGGGTGGAGGGGAACAACCCAAACAAAACCAAGTCCCAAACAGGCAGAGAAACTCTCAAAAAAAAGGTCACAGTTTGTTGTTGTTGCCATTGCAATCAAAGAAAAAGCCATTGTATGCACTGGAGCTGTATCAGTGCTGAGGGCAAGGCTGGGGCAGCAGTGCCTCTGCAGGCTGGGGGAGCCTGTCAGGCAGCACCGGTCCCAGCTTTGTGTTTACGATCACTGGAGTGAGAATTTCACCATTCATGCTCTGCTGACTGAGCCCGGTGCACACCTTTAATGCTTAATGATTACAGACAGACAACATTTCGCAGCGGACTTTGCATTTTGGACTGAAGCATGCAATACTCTCCCCTCTCCTGTTCCTACTCAGGATGCCTCATACGATGCCTCTGAGGGATAACAGCTTACGGGCCATCAACTCCTCATCAGGAGAGACCGCACAGTCAGAAGGACGAACACCAAAACCAAACATTGTCTGCTTTCTTCCCCTCCACTCTGCACCCTGAGGACCTGTCCTGTGGGGGATGTCCATGCTCCACAGCCAGTTCTGCTCTGTGCTGCCATTCTCCCAGGCTGCTGCAGGAAAATTATTTCTGTAGCTCCCCATGCAGGGAAACTTCCCAGGCAGACATAAAGTCATCTCGGTCTACAAGCTTGCAGTAGATTTTAACTGATCTTTAAGCCAAGATGATGTTAGCAGCTGAAACTTTAAGTTCAGACTGTGTTATTAACACTTTTAAAGCCCCTTGAGACTTCACTCTGTCGTGCAGGTTTAAACATAAATATGCTGAACTTCCTCTATTTCACTGCGAGTAAAAAACCAGCCGACTACCAAGAGAAAAATAACAGATTAATTTAAATTACACTTTGAACCTTTACTGACTTGCCCAGAGAACTGCCACACTTATCTAAACCAAGCATTTACTTTTCTGTCTTGATTTTCTCCCTTTTCATTTTTTTTTTCCAGACAAAAACAAAAGCGTGAGCAGTTTCTTCATCCTTCAACTTCTGGTGATAGGAAAAAACGCTCCGCGTTCTTGTCAGAGAGGAACCTGCCACTTAAGTTAAAAACCAGAGGCTGGCTGACTTATAAATAGCACAAGAATCTGAAATTGGCAAGTGATCAGGAATGTTAATTTTACAACTTATCTGTTCTTACTTGAAATCCGAAAAGCATTGTGAGGCGATCCATAATTTTTCTAGGAAGATGTTAACTTTTAGTTTTTTACAAACAGAAGCTGGTATGTCCCCTCCGAAAAGCATTAAGAGGCTTTGCACTTTATAGCTGATGTCACTTAATTATTCTAAAATATTAATTGGATTAGTCAACTTAATATCAGAATATTGAAATTACTGTCTTGGGGTTATGCACTCCTGCTTTCTGGGCACAGTTTGTGTCACTAGCATATCTAAGTATGACTAATGCATTGATATTAAACACTAGTGTTTACTAAACATTTCTCTTAGAAGACCAAGTAAAACAAGATTCCCCTACACCGACGGGTGGCGTCCACCACGAAAATTTACATATGCTGCATCTAGTCTCTAAGTGTTAAATCCAGGATAACTATGACTAATTTCAAGCAACGACTAAAGGTATTTGATAAACCCAAAGGTGACAAAAATTTAAATAAACACATGGGAATAAGCTGTGCTGTGACAGATCTGGTACTGTACGGTCTTTAACTCACACAATATTCAGAGAGAAATGCAAATCCTCTGTGACAATGCTTAGTGGTAAATTGCTGCAGGTCGCAAATTTAATTACATAGGAGTTGCCAAGTTTTCCTCGGCAGGGCTCAGTCACCCCTGACAGTGTAGTGAGGGAAGGCTGCCACACACCAAGCTTCAGAAGGGCGCCGGCCTGGCAGAGGGACACCCTCTAAAAATAACAGCAGATTGAGGAACGATGCTTTGAGAAAAACAAAGGTGCTCAGCTATTTTTAGAAATACCGACAAATACCTCCTGTTTTTACAGTGCACTACAACGGTGAATACAGAAAGGCTTCTTAATTTCTTTTAAAAACTTGACTAGTCCAAAATTTCTTAATTTTGCCTTTTCCTCTGTTCATATGATGATTCCCTGCTGGCAACTCTCCTTATCCTGGTTTATTCTTCAGCCCAAACCCACATTACTTGGGTGGAGAGAGATTGCCTCCTTTGCTGTGCTGCTGTCCCTACACAGAGGTAAAGGCTGCAGCTTCAGTTAACACCTCCCTGCATTGCTCTCACCTGGATGCTTCCTCCAGTCCAGTGACTACCACTAAAAAGAGTCCACAGCTACAGCCACAGCCACAGCACATCAAAAAAACAGCCAACAGGTTTGGAAAGGAGACATCAGAAAAGATGAAAATATGAAAGGGGAAAAAAACATAGAAGATTATTTCAGGAGCACAAGTTGCTTGAGGTGCAAACTTCCCTTATATTCTTTAGGTGTACTTTTGAAGGTTTTCCTACTGGTCTTGCGGAGTTTTTTAAAATTTTTTTAATCATACTGAAACTCCTTTAGTAAAGTAACTTCCTATCTGTTCCAGCCACCAACTAACATAACCGTGGACAAAAAAGTTATCGTTTTTTTTTTCTCCCCTCCTAGAAACTTTTCTGAGGTATGAGAAATACAAGCTTTTTGACTTGATATGCAGTCACACAAGGACACTGTGAATCAATTAATTTTATAGACTACTTTTAAGATGAAGAATCCCCTCCTCCTGCATTCGACCTAAAAGCTAAGGGGAACAAAACCCAACCCACTTGAAAAAGAAGGCAATGGTATTCTTTACACTGAACATAATAAAATAAAATGCTCTTAGGCAGCATTTTTGAAAATGTACAGGTATGCATGTGAATTATGCCACTGTCACAGTGGTGCTGCCACCCTTTGACAGGCCAGACATTTATTTTTTTCTAACTTCACGTAGGCAAATTACAGTTCAGTATTCAAGCAATATGAGCTTTAGGAAGACTGAAGTTCAGAAGTATCACTCTGGCTTGGTGTATGCTGTGGGTAACTTCTGGCTTTCTCTTTTATCAAGGATAGAGAACACACATGGGTTTAAAGTGGGCTGCTTAAAAACTGTTGTTAACACAACAGTCACAGCTGAAGTGTATGCAATTACATTCACTTAGAAATTATCAGCCTGCAAAACACATCAACCCACGGTCTTTTACCTGCCAACTCCCCTAATACCCAAGCATCTTAAAAATACTATCAAATAAACCTCTGTTCATTTCCTGGCCTCTGACTCCCTGCTTTGCTCATTGTTCTATTTACTCCTAAATAAAGATGACTCCGCTTGGCAAGTCCCATTTGGCTAGGTCTCCAGCTTAAAACCATAGCTAAAAGAGAGAATTCAAATAAATAAATGGGTTTTACCCATCCTTACACTCCCTTCATCGAGGAGTCATCTCTAACAACTGGACCTTCACAAACAGAAACACAGCAAACATTTTTCCATCCACGCAGCAGAACTGCAGACAGAACAAGGCCTTGGTGTCTAACTCCAGATTTTCTCAAAATGATTAATGGAGATGAGGTGGGAACAAAGCCAAGAAAAAAAGAAAAGTACCAGCATAATGTGTATGTTTTGTAGGATTATCAAGGTCCAGAACACTTTGCTTAATTCTATGCTCATAGAAACACTCTACACTAGACAAGAAACAAAAAGCCATTCCTGTATTCTGGCAGTATTTGAAATATAAACCAGGTCTCAGACACCAACACTTAGGACAGCAAAAGCTCCAAAAACAGGACAATGTCACAAAATGAGGTGTAGATACCACAAACAACAAACAGTATGCCTGTCTTCAAAGAATGGTGATGTTTTAAACAATCACTAAGGCACAATCCAGTATTTGAGCTGCTAACCATGCACAGGCATGAGAAGTAATGAACTCCCAATTCCCCATTTACTCTGTCTCTCAAACCTGGCTAGGCTGGTAAAGATGCTGATGTGGTTATCTGTCTCACAACAGACCAGGTCACCAGTATTTCAGGCTCACCAGTTTATTGGGGGGAGCCATCATGCATCCTGACAACATTCTGACCACCAGTGAGAGACCAACAGTAAGTGAGTACAACTTTTACAGTGGGATGAAAAGAATAGATTCCACCATTAGCAAGAAGGTCCTACAGCAATGAATTGCAGGTTCCTCCTTCTTTTCTGCAAATATTAAGATACAGAAGTATTATCTGGTACAGAAAAGAGTCTGTGAAAGAGATTGGACTACCTGGCATGACTCCTTGTCATAGAGGTGAGTAAACACTTCCCACTCTGCCCAATGAGGCAGAGCACAGCTTGCTAAACACTTCATAAATTACATTTATGGACTACATAACAGGCAGTAATAAACATATTTTTTAATGTACGTGCACACACATATACAATATTCCTGATTATTCTTAACTAGAAAGAATATTGTGAAAGATTAATTCAACCTAAAACCAGACCTGCACACATTACACATTTTCTAACAAATACATGTTTGTAAACAAGGAGATTCGACGCAATTCAGGGCAATGTTTTTACATTTCTTGTAAACGAACCAACCATATTGCACTGGTTCGCTGCTCCCTCTCGAGGCAGAAGTACAAAAGTTCACTTCACTTAGACCTAAACTCCGTTGATTTTTTTAAGGGAATTCAAAGAATCCCATTTCTCTC
>VZTG01008820.1:1644408-1674633 GCA_013397845.1 Melanocharis versteri | reverse complement strand
AGTTTAGCTGAGAGCTTTTTGGCTATACAGCAAAGGAAACAGACACAGGAAGAATAGGTCCAACTTGAAGCTTTAGAGATACCTGTGGTTAAATACACTGTTTTGCTTCAGTTTTCCCCTGCTTCCTTATTTTTCCTCTGTATTTCCAGAGTAACTTGGTCACTGAGGACAAGAATATTACTCCAGGTCTGACCTAACAAATCAACCCAGTCGAGACAACAGGCTATGACCACTTAAGTGAAATACCTGGCACAGCTGGATCTAAAATCCTTCAAACACAATATTTCAGACCTTGACCCGGTTTGCTGTGCAAGGTTTGCCTGTGCTTGGCCCAGTGGACATACCTGTAGTCAGAATGATGATTTGTAATCCAAACAGACACCAAAAGGCACCTTGTTGCCCAAAGCTCTGGTTATTATTCAGAAGTGTACACACCTATCCCTCTGCTTTTTAAGCCTGACCTGCTTAGCTCCTGCCAGTTGTCAGAAGTGAACGTGGCTCTCAGCTCAAAGAGGGGAAGGCAGTGTTCTCCTCATACAGAGGCTTCACAGCAGGGATTCTGAATGAATGTGCAGCTCTAGGATGGCATATCCACAGGGAAATGTTTTCAAGAACTGCTATCCAAAAACTTTATTTGATGACTAGGGGTTGTGAGCTTTTTTTAACCTTCCTTTCTTATCACATGAGACATTCCCTCTGGCCTCATCATCTGCTACTCATCATCCTGCTGACCTTGGCTAAGGACGCGCGGTGGTATTTCGGCTTGGAGGTACATCCTTCTACCCGCTCTTCCGTCTCCTGGCTGGGGCCGCCCGTCCCGCAGGAGCGGGGGACGCGCAGATCCGCGGTGTTCTCGTGCCCCGCACCAGGGCCCCGCCTGAGGGACCGGCCCCGTGCGCGCGGGGCCGCCAGGGGGCGCTGCGGCCGCGCCGGGCCCGCGCCTGAGGGACGGCGCCGCCGGACGCGGGGACATGGGGATATAGGGACTGGGGAATGTGGGGAAAGGCCTACAGGGGAAATGGGGATGAGGACAGGAAGATATGGGGCAGGGGGAGAGAGGGACAAGAAGATACAGGGAGATGGGGACGGGGACAGCAAGGATATGAGCATATGGGAAGATGGGGACAGCAGGAGATGGGGAGAGGGTGACAGGGGAACGGTGGGATATGGGGACAGGGACAGGAAGATATGGGGCAGGGGGAGAGAGGGACAGGAAGACACAGGGAGATGGGAACAGGGGCATGGGTACAGCAGGATATGGTGATGGGGGATATGGGGAGAGGAGGATACGGAGACAGAGGGAGAGGGGAACATGGGCAAATAGGATATGGGACAGGGGGATATGGGGACAGGAGGACATGGGGAACCTCCTACTGAATCACACCCTTGTGCAGAGGCCAGCCAGGCAGGAAAGTCACCTGTTCTGCCCCTCTGCTTGACCCTGGTGCTTAGAGGACACCATTAAGAGCTACCAACAGAAAAAAAACCCCAAAAACCAGAACAAAACTGTTCAAATGCCATCATTTTGCTTCAGAATGAATTTAGAGGGATTTGGGGGGCTTTTCTTTGGTTGGTGGTTTTGTCGTTGTTGTTGTTTTGGTTTGGAGGCTTTTTTAAGCCCAAGGTGGAGCATTGAGGGTGGCACCACTTCTCAGAGGGACTGACAGTGCCCCGTCCCCCTGAAGCCCCGTTGCCACTGGGGACAGCTGGTAGCCAGCCCAGTCCAGGGGCAAGAAGGGCCAGAGGTAACACAGGGCTGTGCTTCCCACAGGCACACAGCTGCCAGCAAAGCCTCAAACAGGCCAGTTGCAGTGTCCTCACCTCAATCATTTCAGGAAGGGAGAAGAGCTCAGGTTGGTCAAACACAGCAAAAAATGCAACCCTGCCTTCCCCCTTCTCCACCACCTGTTCTGATCCCAAACCAGCCGGCATGCATTAGTCTGGAAGTGAAACAAATGCTGCCTGTGATCCAAGGAGACAAACCCAGCCCTTCTGTCTAAGACAGGGTGGCTCACAGCCAGTGTAATTAACTGACGGCCACAGGCTCCAGGTGCTCAGTGCCCCAAAGAAAAATCATCTGATTCACTCTCCCTATTGCACAAGTGCCTTTCAGGAGCTTATACACTTAATTACAGAGAACATGGTGCATTAGGAGCCTAGATCCAACATTCAAGGGAGATGCCATGGACTTAGCAACCCAAAAAGGCTTGGGAAACAATCCTTGGATCAGGGTTGATTGTGCACCAGCAGCATGTTGGAATGGAAATGACACCGAGTTAATGCACGCTGCATGGCATATGTATCCCAGACAGGGCCCAATCTTTCTTCCAGTCTGTACCAGTTATCCTCACCATGGCATTGGAAGCAAAATTAGCATCTCTAGGAACTTGAGCATGATCTGAAGGAAAGAGAGGAGAGCACAGCACTGAGACGGCTGTCCTGCTGTGAGCTGGCAATACACACCCATCACTCCTCCAGCAGCAGCACAGAAAAGTGTGATCTAGTAAGTGAACGGTGTCCACCTGGCCATAGCAGCAAGCCCAGAATCCCAAGAGCAAGAAGAGCTGCAGTCTGTCACCAGCACCACACTCTTGGGGAGGAGGGCAACTGCAGCTTCTACTGTTAGGTTCCCCAACAGCCTGTTATAGGGGCTGATCTCCTCCTGGGTGTCACATCCAACACAAGACCAGCACAGCCTCCTGGCACCACAGTAATAATGGAAATTATTAGTGTTAGACAAGTTTCAACCACTGCAGGTATTGGTATTATTATTACTAATAAATGCACAGGGTTTAAACTGGTGGGGCTAAGCTAAAGGGCTTTGAGTTTCTTTGAAGCACAAGGGAGAGTTTTTTAAATGTTGCTTACAAAAGAGATATTTGAATTTCTTGCTCTTTTTCATCTTTATTAAGCCACATTGCTGCTGGGAGGCAATGCAGCCATGTTTTTAATGGAGAGGTTGCTGTCAGAAGGCAGCTGCCAGCAGGGAACGTGCTGTGATGCCCAAGCGTGAACAGCAGTTATCCCTTTACGCAGGCTGAGGAACTGGCCCTTCCCTACGCTCTCCACTCTGTCCAGCAAACAGGATTTGAAAACAACAGTGTTAATGAAATGTGGAAGTCATAAAAGAAAACCAGCCTTTTTAGAGCTCTCAGAAGTTATGAAAACGAAGTTAAGACATGGTTTGGCAGATTAATAGCCTGCTATTTTACCTGCTAATTACTTCATGACTAACTACTTTATTACCTATCTGGCTCAGGAAATGTATGGCAAGGCTTACCAAACTCTTTCTCCCTACTTAATCTCTAGGCTAAAGCAACTGTAATCACAAGCATTTTCCACAGTCATTCCATGCCCAGGGTTTCAGTCTCAGTGCTGAAGAGCCATCAGTCTCTCAGGGCATTCCACCTCAGGAAAGTTTACAAAGGATGTGCTCTCCTTACTTTTAAAGACTGAAAAGCTGAGGCGTCTGTAGAGAGCAGCCAGAGCAGCAGATGAGACCATCTGAGCAGCAATTCTGCAACTCGTGCTTGAAGTTAGCCATCTATTATTATAGTAAGTTACGCTTTGCACGTTCATGGTCTCTGTTCTTCCTTGAGGAGGGCTCCTTCCCAGCCCTCCTACTCTCAAGCAACACAGGGCTCAGGGGCCCAAAACAATCTCAGCTTTGCCAGGAAGACAAAGTTCAACTGTAAAACAGTTGGGAGTACAGGAGCAACGGGCTGAACCAAGCAGAATGAGCATTCGTCTTAGACTTGACACTCCTAGAGACAAAGATGACTCTAAAAAAATTTAACATGCAACCTCTGCTGATTGCAATCAGATTCCCCAAAGCCTTTCAAGAGCAGCTGACAGACTACCACACTAAGGGTTAACAGACTGCAGTAAGCACTGCCTTAATACTAAAACATCATACTGAACTCATTACTCTGTCAAGCAGGACTGGAAATTCAATATCAATCAACTCCCAGGATAGAAGAGCACAGACAGTGTTTTTACAGCACTACTAAAGAGGAAGTTTTTAGCAGCTAACCTGACCCCCACCTTCCAAGGCTCTAAATTCATTTCCCTTCACCCTGACCTTCTCTACCCAGTGTATAGGTAAATACCACCAGCATCTTAGTTCAAACCTGCATTTTAACTTTTCTTTTCCAGCACTGTAAAAAAGAAGTGCTGCCTAGAAGTGGCAGAGCTGAACTCCCCTTTTTCTGAGTGGTGACATATTTCACCCTTGTACTGCAGAAGATTGAAGCTCACCAGGAGTAGCTACTACATGTGACATTCCCCATCAGTTTGCTCAGACCTCAGCTTGGGCAGGTAGTCCTGGCTCCAGCAGACTAAATCCTGTTCACCTTCGCCAAGCCACCCTCTTCACTGTCCACTTTTGGAAAAAAAAAATACCCACAGTTGCTCACTGCTCATGCTCTAAAGCAATCATCTTATTTTGCAAATTATTTCAGTACTAACAGAAGGGACTGACAGTTGTTTACACAGAAACTGTACTAAGGCAAAACTGAAAGCTTACGTCACTGCATTTTTTTTCTTGCCCAAACCTAATCCCAAACCCGCTTGCTGCCCAGAGCAGACACTGCTGCTGTGTGTAAGCCCTGTGGGAGTTCAGTTTGAGTGCCAACTCTGTAATATTTGAATTCTCAACCCAAACATTCAATAGAAGCAACTGGAAAATTCATTCTCATATTGCTATTTTATTTTGATATCAAAACAGCAGCTGTCACTCTGAAATACAATCCCACACTGCTCCAGAGCTCAAAGATGATGTCTTGCACCCCAGTAGTCAAAAAAATACAGTGTGTGTGCAAAGTAAATCCAGCTCAGATCCTGGCTCTGTGAGGCAATGTTTCTCTATTCTTGCAGGACAAATCATATCCAAGATAGATGCAAGACAAACCAATGCAAGTGTCACTGTAATTGTTTACAACCCAGTAACAATCCTATTGTTACTTGTGCTCCTTACCTCCATAAGATGCAAGGAATTGAAGGCAGGCGTGGCTGGGTTAGCCACAAGACCTCTCCTGCTCAGCACCAGAATCTTTAGTTACACAATGCCCATACTTAGTTATTTTTCGATTGTTGCTTTGGAGTTTGTCGTTTTTTTCCTTCCCCACCTGCAGGGCTCACTTTCTCTTCAACAAGACAGGAAGATAAGGAGGCTATGCTAGTTTCTCCATTCACCTATTGCAGGAGACCTAGCCCTCAGCATGCAGCAGGAGCATCCCTTTCCCAGCTTATGAGGATTGGGTGGTAGGCAGCTAATACATCCCATAAAACACCTACAGATTTATTCTTCTTGATGATTGCAGTGTTCAACTCAAGCAGGAGAAGAGAGGCAAGCAGACTAGGTCAATATCTGGCAGCATATTATGAGCTCTTAGCCTGGGTTTTGTACTGAGTTAGGACTGGCCATGCACAACATAATCAGGTATTTTCAGCTGGAAGCATTTTCTCTTCATCTCATTTTCTTACCTGACCAAGAGGCTCAACACTTATTCACTCTCTACTTTCTGGATACATGCTACAGTCACCTACTTCCAACCAGGGCTGAGTCTGCAGGAATTTCTCCCTCAGAATAGCAGCCTCCTCTCCCTGTGAGTGTGCCCTTCAGAGGAGCCAAAGATTTACCTCACTCACCCAAATCCCTCAGTTGCCACAGAAGCAGTACAACAAAGAACCATCTGTGACAAGCCAAAGGGATTTACTGCTTATCTTTTGAAAAGAGTTTTGCACTCAGGAGAGTCCTGCAAAGAGCTTGAAGAGATGCCCACGTTCATATAAACTGCACCATAGAAAATAGGAGGAAAGGCCCCAAAGGGTGCACTGAGATGTCCTCACAGGGCAGCTTTCAGCAGTAACTTGGGCATAGCAAAATAGAGTTTTCAGATACCAAACCTGTGGATAATTCATCCACAGCAGAAAGACTTCAAAAAAGGTCATCAGAAGGAGGGCCTACAACGAACAAGCAAAATCCAAACAAACAAACAAACCCCACCACAAAAAAAACCCAACCAACAGCCTCCATACACACAACAAAAAGGTCTCACAAAACCACCCTCATTTCACCCTTCTTAAAAGTAAATCTCAAACAAGTACACAGGGCTCTGGACCCCAATAGCTATCAGCACATCCATGATCCACAACACTGACTGTTCATAATGCAGTTTTATTTTTTCCTTTGTACAAAAACAAATATAAAATTTAAATCCGATAGAAAGTGTATACTAGCAATGACAAGTTTACATTACAATGAGACAGGACAATGCGATGTGTATTGAACACCACATTAGTTTTAAAACTCTCAGTGATACATGCACTATATAAAAACTGCTAGAACTTTTATTCTATTTCTACCAAGAATATCCAGGTACCAAGATACTCAAGAACCGAAAGTAATCCTGATAGGTGGTATCTACAAAATTAGACCTTTTCCACACACAAGAAGAAACCAACATAATTAGAAACATCTATCAATCTTTGTTAAAATCCTCTCACAAAAAGCCATACATAAAATTCTTAGTAGATACAGAAAAAGCTCAAAAGCTGTTAGCATAGGTAACCATTCAGTAGTTTAGAGAATCTTTTAGACATTTTGAAGAGATACTGTAGTTTTCAGTTTGTATTTTCCCCACAAAGCCAGAACTACATCGACTCCTGTTTCAAAACCTAGTCAGTGGTTCAAAACTAGCTTTTGAGTGAAGTCAAAGAGTAGTGTACAAAATATTTAACTGAACAGGGTGTGCCTGTTTACTTCTTGAAGAAAGTCTTTTCCACATTCAAGGTTTGTTTATTTGTCCCATAAACAGAATTGTACCTGAGGGGTGAAACAAAAACAAGGATTATCATGGTCTGTAAACAGAGTTAAACTTTTCCATGAAAGCAAGAAACACACAGAGCACAGCCAAGCCACCTTGTCAGTCTTGTCCAGCCTCCCTCAGGTCTGTGAGCCCAGGGAAGCACATATTTGGATAGGCGGCCAGCTCCTGTTTCTAGAGACACACAGCTCTGTGGAGCCTCAGGATGGGGACTGCTGCCAGCAGCCTGATCTTCCCCCAGTGCTGGCAGCTGCACCTTGTTCCACCCTAACTGACATTGATCATACACATCACTGCAAGAAAGGCAATTCTGCCCTGGGAGAGTCAGCCCACACTGCAAAGAAGCCGTGAGCACTATATTGGAACACTCGCTTCCGTTCAGAGCAGGCTGGAGCAGCACTTTGGATCCCCAAAGCCCCTATTCTGCCTTGGCCCTCACTGTCTGACTGTCCAGAAAGCTGGGTCCTATTCACCAATCCACTCCCAGTAAAGAGCTGTTTCCTCTACACTCAGGGGAACTATTACTGTTAAAGACTCTTCTTTTATACCCACAAACCTGCTGTGCTTTTTTCTGTTAACCTGACAGCCAGTATGAATTTTTTTCCCTGTTTTAAGTTGTATTCCCAATAAAATAATCTAAAGTTAAAGGTATAAAAATGCACTTGCAGGATTTTTTTCATAGTTATTCAGTAGCTCCAGACTTCTTTTTTCACTATTACATAGCTGATACTCAACTTCTAAGCCAAAAAGTACTTACAAAAGCTGCTTACCTGTAGGATTGTGCCGGATGAAAAATACAAATGGTCTGTCTACTATGAACCAAGGAGGGGATGACCTGGCTATTAAAATTGCAGCTTGCAAAAAAAAAAAAAAAAAAAGGTTTAGAGCGAGACAAATCAAGCGCCACAATGCATTATATACTCTATCAAAGTAAAGTTTCCTTGTAGATATACAGATATGTGTGTGTGCATACATATAGGCTTGAACAGGTGCAAACAAATGCCTAAAACCTACCAACCTGGACATTTAAAGGCACACAGGTCACATGATATTCTTTTAGGAAGCATATTAAAAAGACACAACACAAGACCCACTGAAAGCTGGAAGACTTGTGTTGCCACCCAAAGGCTGTAGTAGTTTATTCCTCTTTGCAACCTGGATAGCCAGAACATGCTATCAGTGGCCTGATATAAAGTCTAAGCTATGAGAAGACACTTCTCTAGAAGTAAACCTGTTAATATTTCTTACAGTAATCAACACTGGCAAGTTGAGATTTTCCTGAGAAATTACATAAAAACCATTAACATATTGCTGCAGTGATCACCAAGTGGGCTATCTTTGCTTAGTGCAACAGCCTTCTAATGGAATTTTCCCCAAGTCTGACAGTTATCAGTACAGCTGCTTACTTGTTGCTGCAGAAGCTTTGGTTCCATCTTCACTAACTTCAATTTTTGTCTTCTGCAGAACATTAGATACATGAAGACCTTCTGTTCCTGAAAGACGCAAGGAGAACAGCACCTTCAATAAAACTGAGAGAGTCCTGAAGTACTTTGTAGCTAAGCAGCTCTGTCAGCATGGCTCAGAATACTAAAAGCTGCTACAACCCTGCTAGAATCCCAAAGCTGCAGTGCAGAATGCTACTGCAATACCTTTGAATACAGTCACTGAGTAATCACAAAAATAGGGAATAACCTATCTTACCCCTCTTTCCTCCCCATTTACTAAGTTTTCTTATTGATGGTTTAAGTTAGAAGTGTTCACATGCATTTTTAGTTTTGATTTTAAAAAAACTGAAAAAATATGCTGAATTCAAGTTACACTCCTATGTGTCTCAGTGTCAGTGGGAAAATAACGCTGCTCTCCAGCTGCATGTGGCTACTCAGTAGCCAGGAGCTCGTGCTCTTCCCTGGCCGCTGCCGTGGGTGGCTGGGTGCTGCTCCGATGGCAGGAGGGTGAGCGGGGACTCACAAAGGGCCCACTGCACCCCTTGGTGGTAAAGGCACCAGAGGAAGCAAAAGAGATGAGAAGGGCTCCTCAGGGTGGAAGGAAGGGGTTTATTCCATGGTCCAGGAGCAGGGTTGGAGAGCCGGGGGGAGCGAGGAGCCCAGAACAGGGCCTTACAAGGGGTTTTATACCCCCCTCGAGCGGGGCAGAGGGATACATTCAAACAGCCCAATCCGGGCAGGGACAGGGGGCAGTACATAGGTGGAGGAAAGAAACAAATAACCAATAACCACGGATTCTCTGGAACCTAACCAAAGTTGGGCAAACTGGGGAGAACAAGGAAAGGTATTCTGGGAGCTTCAGGGGTTTCTTGCCCTAAGGAGAAGGGCAGGGAGATGTGGCAAGGTCTGACCATTGAACATCCTCCCCCCCCCATGAATTCTGCCACAGCCTGGTCAGGGAGTGCAGGCAGGCTGTGATCCACCACAACAGGAAAAAAAGAAGCACTTAGCAACACACCTTGCTTTCAATGAAACACAGGAATTTGTTTTCAAATTAAGCCAGCACAAGGTAGGCTTTTTTGTTAGACAGTTCTGTAGAAGCTAATCAGGATTTTAATGAAAGCAGAGAAGAAAAATAAAATGACATTTTACAGCCATGAGTTCAAAAATGTTTACACCCCATTTTCAGATACTAATATTTACAGCTCTGAGTTGGTTCAGTCCTGTAAAATGTCAATGTTTTTCATACATGCTTTCCTCCAGCTCAAGAAAAAGTCACTAAACATATACTTCAGGGAAGGTTATACACTGTAGTTGCAGTATTTGCTACAGACTAAGGTATGGTATTATTTAAGTCCTGCCAAAGATTTTAGACAATACTCGAGACCCTCAGGTTGCAATATCAAATCTTAAGAAGCTGACCAGCACGATGTAATGTAAGATAAGGGAGGAAAAAAGCCACTGCAATGTTGAACAGAAGCAAGCAGTCATGCCTGGCTGGCTACAACATAAAACCAGCTCCAATGTCATGGCAACACTTAGCCAAGAGAAAGCACACAACTGCATTGGTAAAGCAGCACTTTATTCAGAGCTAGAAACTATGACGGACCACCATGAATTAAAACAAAAAAATAACTTACTTGTTATTTTTGCAAAGTTTGCCTTTGACTGGTCAAACATATCTGTAATACCAAGTGCTTGCAGAGGTTCCTTTAAGTCTGTTTCTGCTTCTGCTGTGAATCTGGTTGGAACAAAAGAAGGCATCAGTATTATACAGGAAAGGCCCCTGAAGTATTCCTTCTCCTGTATCAGATGAGATACATATAAATAACCCCCTAAACGAGGAATGGATTATAGAAGTACTTACTTTGGTAAAATAACCTGCACTCTTTTTGCTACCATGGTTGTCATCCAGCTTCCTATTGTTTTTGTGCTGATGTGGGGGATGATAGCAGAGAGCGGAGTTGTGCTTTCGGTGGGGAGTGCAATCAACATGCTGATCATTTCCCCGTGGTATGGCAGCTCAATGATGTTGTACCACAGCTCATTTGGGGTACTTGTAGTGCCTAAAAAGAATAGAAACAAACAAACTAGTGAGCCACAGCCCTTATAGCCTTAAATCTCTACCTTTAGAAAACTGCTGCTAGAGTAGTCTGTCAGGAGAGCTTTGCCCACATCTCAAAACCAACTCTAAAGTCCCAGACCGCAGCTCTGTACAGATGTTAGTCTGACATAGAGCACAGACAGGATGACACCATGGAGCAAATACTCCTTTGACATACATACTGTTTCCCAGACAAATCTCACCAGCCCAGCACAGCAAGCCAGCTACATTAGAAGTGACCAGATCTGTGAATTAGCTGGATCTCTGCTTCAGATCTCAGCTGTACCAGAACCAACTGTGAACTGAGAATAAAAAAAAGTGTGGAATAGCAGCAGACTATCTTTCCAAACTGAAGACATCTTGCAGACAAGCTTTTTCCTCCAAGAGTTATTGCAAGAACTCCTGGCTCCTGTCTGAAGTAGTCTGTTGCATTTACTTAATTTTCTTGCTTTAATAAGGATCTGATTAGGAAGCAATCTGAAGTCTTTCAAGATAGTGGAAAGCAGCCACTTCAAGGCAGTGCAAGAGGCCAATTAGATGAGATGGAGGGAGATAGCAACACATCCAAGTTACAGCAGGACAGTCTTTGAGCAACCCTCTCCTCCTCCAAGCTCCCTTTGCTTACTGCGGGATTTTTGGCATGTGGCTGGGAAGCAAATGCTTTTTATAGTCGTTTCAAGTTAAAATTTGTCAGTTTAACTACAGATAGGATCTCAGGCAAAGTTTTAGGATAGCAGCAAGATCTTACTGTCTTTCCCCTTTCTTCATCTAAATCTGTACTTGTCAGCCCAAGCTGAAAATCAACAGCTTCATTACAAATTTAATCTTGCTGCCAAGGCCATGAAACCTGCCCTAAACCCATATTGCTACAGAACTGGCAGTATTGTGCCTCTGTTTTGCAGGAATCATGTCAAAGCTGGCAGTTTCAATATTCCTTTTATTAAGGCAGTGGTTCTCAGGCTGGAGTCTACAGATCTAACACTGGTTGCATAAATCAGCTCCAGGGCAGTCACACAAGGCAAACTGTCCAAGAGGCAAGTGCTGCTTTCCTGATTTGCTACATGCTGCTATCATTACAGAGGCAAACTGAACAGGAGGGGAGCTCAGCTTCAGTCAGCTGATGGGACTGAAGATACATGAGATATTCAAACTTTTAAAGATCCCTTTGCAAGCATGGATAAAATAGAAGCCCCGTGTTAGGAAATAGAGAGATATAGAAACTCAAATGAGTCCTAACTCAGTAGTATTTATTTGGTTCCTTTCTAGCCTAATAGCTTTTCTAGCTTAAACACAGGCCAACATAATGGATATTTTAACCAGCATCGGAAGTCAAAAGCCTTCAAGATAATAGCCTTGCTAAACTCCACCTTAAGTTACGAACTTCTTTGAAACTCCGCAATTACTATATACTGCAGTAGGCTTCCCTACCTCCCCCAGCTCACACTTTCAGCAGTTACCTAAAGTATTACATTACATCTGCTCTAATATACAGGTTTGGGACAGAGTCACAGCTGTTTACTTTAACATAAATCTACTAATATTAGTTGAGCACTAATGACAGTAAAACCAGGCATTTAAAAGCACAGTGTGTCTTGCTTTTTGATTTATAGCAAGCTGTATCCTCCAGCCTATTTCTCAGGCTGTATCTAGCACACATGGAAGTAAGTTCCAGGCAGCACTTCTTAGAAGGATGCAACCCAAGTTTTTAATCAGAGCATCCATCTTACTTTGACCACTAAAATCCCCATAAGGCTGCAAACTGGAGCTCTGAAGTACACTGTCAGTCACATCAAGCTGCTGGTGCCAGCTCTGAGAGTCTCTGATGGAGGTCTGGCAGAACCTGCTGAACTTCTTTTCACTTGTGACTCAATCTGAAGAGCAGTTTCACACCTCAGGAGGTATAGCCAACATTCTAACCCAGCTCCTCTGGCTCCCACAGGACTGGGGACTGTGCAAGTCCCATTTCTCTATCTGCAGTAAAATATAAACTGATTCTACTCCAATCTTTCTCTCATACACAGCTCACCACCAGGTAAATCTTTACCATTCTAAGTTGGCAGCTTTCCCTTATTCTCACCCCTTATAAACTTGTACTTTTTTTTCTTACAGCAAAGCTTAACTAACATGCAAATTTCTCAATCTGGGTACTTCAGACTTTCCTTTTTGAAGGCAAAGGGTAAGGCAATACTTGACAGAGTATTCATCTTAGGGAACTGTTAAGTACCTTGCCCATGCCTCAGCACCAGGAGACACTTCTGTAACATAATCCATCTATATCAGCTACAAAAAAATAACACCACTAAATGCCACATGCACAGCAAGCTCGTTTCAGTTTGAAAGAAAAGAGCAAATTCTACACCCATTGTTGGTGGTAGTGGGAGTCACTGAGCTTACCACAGCGGAAGATGGACAACTGAGACAGCATAGGAACTTGGTAGGTCTTCCCATCAGCTCCATAAAATGGACGTTTCTTGGTATTTTCAGGTCGAAATCGTGATTTCCATAAGCCCTTGAAATACACAGCATTCACTAGAACCAGTCTGGTCAAACTGCCTTCAATATCATCTGGAGCTACAACCTGATCAATCATACCTAGAAGAAATAAAGGAATTCTTCAGTATTTGCTATCGTAACACAGGACAACTGTTCTTGAAGAACCTGACGCAAGTATTACTTTAGACCCCTTAATCTGTGAGTGTGCCAGCTCCTCATGGAGTAATATATCTAAAATTCCTAAAGTCAATGGTATTCTTTGTCAAAAAGTAAACTTTTGGGGTAACTAGAAATAAACATATCTTGCTAACTGATAGTCTGATGTTTTAACAACTAACAAGGCTTTACCCTTTCCAGCATGTGAGCAGATCTAAGACTACATGGAGTAGTTTCAGCTGAAACACCTCCTCATTCACACACTGCTTGCAACATTGCTATGCAAAACTGGTGATGTGGTAGAGAAAGAATTTAACAGCCTCATTTCACAAATACCACATCCAACATCATTAACACACTCCTCACATCCAGGAGGGACTTGTTTCAGCTATAAAAGGTACTAAACACATAGTTCACCTAGACTGGGAACATGCTGCAAAACATGATCTCTGGCTTTAGCATATGTAAGCTTGACAACTGGTTCAAGAGGCTTGACACATGAGCAGCTCTGTCAAGGCAGGGTTAATTAAGAATCCTCCAACTAAATGTGAGTCCTAAGAATAGGGACATATCTTAGGACAGTTTAGGGCAGTCAGAAAAAAGCTGAACTCCCCTATAGCTTCCCGTAAGTCTGATTTGCCAAGTAAAACATCTGAGCTACCTGAAAGCAGCTATGTTTGAGAAAGCATGGACCCAAGAGAATTGTGCTTGGATTTCTCACCAATTATATGAATGCAAAGAAGAGTAAAAGCTCCCCTGATCCCACGGACAGACAGACACACATCCCAAATACATCTCTCAAGGCCACCACATAGGCACATCTGCTGGGGCAACAAGACTGCTGGTTCCTGACCCACCACCTCTAAAACGCTGCACCAATGCCAGCTAAAAGACAGTTTTGAGCTGCAGGACAGAGCTTTCTCTACCTCCCCATCTCTCTCCAGTATTTCCATCTGAATTGGAGGTCTCAGACACCACTCTGCCATGCATAAATGCACTCACCAATACTCACCCCTTGTTTCATTTTTCACCCACTGGTTGATGGAATCACATGCTGCATTTGGGTCCTCGAAGTCCACACTCTTGACACTGCACTGAAACACCTCTTTGTTCCTTGTAACAAAAGGCACTTCCATTTTAAAGCCACTCTTTGCAAACACTGCATTAGCAATTGTTACAATGTCTTTATTCTTTTTTGAGACTATCAGTCTGTTTATCTTCTTTAAGGCTTTACCAACTCCTAGTTGGAAAAAACAGCAAGTTTAATTTAGAATAACTTGATAAACCAACAGTTACTTTATATGCAACTATTAATAACATGAAAGGTCAGACATTAAGTGCTGGACTAGAAAAGGAAGACCAAAGCAAGCATTCTGAGAGGACTTCCAAAATACCCATTTCTGATGTCCCATCTTGCAGAACACTACTGATTCCCAGCAAAAACATGAACCTCCACTATGATGCCTGCTGCACCCTGGCTGTCTGCTCAGAATGTTACAGAGAGTACTTGGGATTACACTGAGGTTCAAATATTACTGTAGAGCTAAAAATCACGCTCTTCCACAGAAGAAACTGTTCCAAAAATATTTCATATCATATAAGCCAGGTCACTTGTCAGTTCTGTGACAGTGACAAAGAAAGTCAAAGGGTCAGCCTGCTTACTCAGAGAGCTCTGCAGGATTTGCATAACAAATGGTCTTAAGCCTCAGAATGTAAAGCAAAAATTGTTTTCTTTACTTCTTTTCCATTTACTGGAGAATAAAGGAAGCTGTCAAGATTTCTACAATAAACTTCAAGTTGAGTCTTAGTTTCCTTAAAGACTAAGTCCTGGCCTAAATCAGCTACAAGCAGGAGTTAATCTCTTAACATATGAGCTTGCCTCTAAAAAAAAGAAAAGGGAAAGTAAGTAGGTTCCAGTAGTTCCAGTGCTTAGTCAAGATCCTTAGGACCTGAAAGCAGATTGTACGAAGTGCTTGCTAGCTCCTTGACTGAGTGTGAGGGAAAGCATATGGTAGCACAGAAGAACTGCTATGTTCACCATACCCAGTTCTCCTGTGTTACAGTTTATCAATGAGTGCTTGTCTACACAGGGAAGCTACTGCCAGGCAGGCAACTGCATGTTCAACCATTTTATCAAACAGCACCCTTGGGTGGCTGTTATTAATGGGTTCCCTCTGTTTCCCAATAAAATTTAGGCAGAAACATTTCCTGACTACTTTCTTATGTAGACAAACAAGAGATATGAAAGGAATAAATTAGTTCAGAGTTATTCTCTTAGCTGCACGTGAGAAAAAGCCTCAGATGGCTTTGCTGTTTCATGTATCACAAATGCTTAAACAGCATCATTGATATGAATTCCTACATGTTCACTCTCCAATATTATGGGCAAATCCTTTTGGAGAACATACCATAACAGAGGTTCTCAAACTGTATTCTGTGGACCACTGGTGGTCCACGGAGCACTTGCTGGTGGTCCAGGGAGAGCTGGCTGGTCTCATGATGCTGGCTCTCCTCTTTGCTTCCAGCTGCTAAATTGCATTAAAAGACAGCTAAAGACAAATTAAATACTTTTCAACTATTACCTTTCCAAAGAAGCAGGTACTGCAGCTGCCAAAGGACTGTAAGGTAGTCATGAACAAGAGCAGGGGAAACCTGTGCAAGGACGTAGGTAGCATCCCATAACAAGTCTCTAACGAGGTACTGGCTACCTTCTAAGGTGTTTGAGAACCTCTGCGTCTCACAGTTAGGATTAGGAAGTCTGCAGGCCAAATAAAACCAGTTGATATAATGCTTTAACATTTTTGCAAGTACTTAAGATTTTGAGCACTCAAATGTTCCTAGAGGTGATTATCCCATGAAGAGATTTCAATCTACATCATTTAGATGTTAAGGTGTCAAATCATTTTGCTGTACTTTAAACCCAGGACCAAAACAGCAAAGCAAATGAAGACAGGACAACATGTTATATGACAACATGTTATATGACAATACTGCTCAAGATTTAAATGTGCACTTACCTCCTGGAGGGTTTTCTATTCCTGGAAGTAAGGCAGAATGCTGGCACTAAGATGTTAAGTCTTGCTGGCAAACACTCACAAAAATAGCATGCAAATTAAAGCAGTAAGAATCTTCAGCCTACTCCCTCACGAGGGGCAGACATTGGCAGAGGAATACGAACACAGATGCATGCAGTGTCAGGAACAGGCAAGCAGAAATGGCTGTTTCAAGAAGAGGGCACTACAAGAACTACGCATACAGGGATTCTGACAGCAGAAACACACAAACAAAACTGAAGAGCAAAGTGAAAGTATCAATTGTATGGTTAGTTTGCACTGCTTTCAGCGAGGTGCCAAGAAATATCCTCTTGCCCTATTATCTAAGGAGTGGCACATTAAAGGTTGTTCAGTACAGCCTGAAATGGAGTACTGCCACCTTCCTGCTCAGAGCTAGCACTGGACCACCATCCACCCTGTTCTGGAATACCAATTTGGCAAGGACAAAGGCAGTTCTAGCCAGGGCCCTGAAGTCATTAATCAAGCTGCTTATAAGCCAAGTTGGGTATATGTACGTGCCCAAGCTCAAATTGCCAATTAACTTCAAGCGTGTCCATTTTGTGCTTTGGTAAACAGAGTTAATTGGTGCATGATGCAATCTACCACACTTTGAAAGCCATCTCACACATCATGAAGAGTCTGACAAAACACACCCAAAACCACCTTAGGATCACTGACCATTTACACTGTATCTCATCATAGTTGTCAGCTGCTTCTTTGTCTTGCCATCAGCTCCCAACTGCAACACCCCCAGGACTGATGCAATCCCATGAGGAGAAACAACAACATTGTCCTGAGGCTTAGCTTTCACTATTTGATTGAAGACCTGGATCCCAACATCAGAGCTAAGCTCCTCCAGAGGGTAAAAACTGAACTGGGAGCATACAGACATTAAAGTCCCAAGAACAAAGAGGAGTGAAAAGTGCCAGTTCATGATTCCTGGTTGGAGATACCTGTAAGAAAACAAGAGGGGAAAGTTAAGTCAGCTTTCACAAGCACAGCATTTTTAACCTAAATTCTTATTTACCTAAAGAGCAGACAAGTCTTGCACATCTGCCACACACCATTCACAGAGCTCTGGCAATGGGACGCCTGTGTTTTACTCACCATTGATCCTACCAATCCTGGTAGGATTTTAGGTCTAGGGATTTCCAGATGCAGTGATAATCATGACATAGCTAGGTATCAGTGCCTATCTAAAGGACAAAAGCCACCAAGTTAGGAGACTACCTCCCACCACACCCAAGTCAGATAGTTCTGTGTTTTAGTTAAATGAGCCTTGGTATTCTATTTAGATTGCCCTTTGGGGTAAATGAGTGCTGAGAAGTGTTGTGGTATGGTCCTCACCCACTAGTATGTGATGCACAGGACACCTCATAGATCATTTTCTGCAGTGAACAGAAGCATACATACATATGCAAACAGACCTTCTGTTGTGGGAATTTACACCTGCCTAGAACAATAAGAGCTAGCTGCATAACTGACACTCTCAATTAAAGGAAATGTAGAGGAAAATTTTAGATTTTAAAATGCAAACATGAAATTTGGATTTCAACCTGTATTTTTCTATTTAAGAAAATAGAGCACCTAATGAATACAGAATGAAGTTAACATTCAAAATGGGCCTATCTTCATCTGCAGGTCTAACACCTCACAGAATTCAGTATCATTACCCATGAGCTCCTAAGAACTGTAGCACAAGCAGCAGCAACACTTTTTTCAGGACCTCTCAGCAACCGATTCTAGAGAGCCAAGCCCAAATGTCAAACACTGAGCACTGTAACTACTGGGCTGTATTTCTTCCTCATGAAACAGCATTCAACCCCTTTTTTTGTTAGGACAAAGAGATACTTAGAGAAACATGCAATAATCTCCAATTTCGTTAAACTATGTTCCCTGTTCACAACATTTTTAAGACATTTCATTTGCACACTTAATAGCCCTGACTTCCATTTCCAGACCAGCCAGGAGCCTGTTCCCTCACCGAGCTGACTTCGGAAAAAAGGCTTCAGAAGGTATTAAACTGAACGAAGTGTTATTTCCGTAACAAATGCAAAAACAGGTCTCTGCTCCCCTGGAGCCCTCTGTGCATTGTGGCACACTCTTTTAGGTGCAGCATCCCAGGGTGCTGGGGCCCAGCAGAGCCACAGCCTTGTCATTCCCAGCCTCCTCCCACACACCCAAGGAGCTGTGCCATCACCAGTCTACCTACGCTGCGAGTTCAAACCATGCTGGAGCACTTGACTACCAGAAAACCAGCTGGTGTTTGTACAGATTTGTTTAATCATCTTTTAATAGCATGTACTTTAACTGTGCTAAAACACTTGAAAGCAACAAATACAGCATTTCCACTTTCTTCTACACCATTTTAGGGGACAGAATTGGCTTTGTTAACGTTTGTTGTTGCAGAATAAACCGAATGCTGAACAAGCAATAATGCAGGAGTTTAGACATCTTTCTCCCTTGAACCCAACTTTAGTATACTTCTGACCAGAGGAACTTGCTGGACTGATTTAAGTTATGCAAGAAAAAGTGAAAACACTGTCCTACAAAGCAGGGTACCAGCCCAAGCAATAATTAATTCTTTTCCATCAACCTACTAATCCCCCAAGCAGTTCTGAAGTCACTTAAGTACAATTCCTTCCAAAGGAGCTTCATACCAGCCATCAACTGCAACTACTCAAGCTTAGTCCAAAAATTTAGACTGGACTAGGCTAGCTGCAGCTGAGACCTGCAGGAAGAAAGCCCAAGTGCCACCTGAGCCCCTGAGGTAGGTTACATAAGTCACTCCTAGGTTTGTCTTGCACCCCTCACCACCAGCTACAGCAGTAAAAAATGCCATGGGGGAAAGCCAACAGCCTGACAGGGAAAGTAAACTCGCACTTAAAAAAAAACGTTAAGGAATATTGTTCAGCCTTCTTTGATACTAACACAAACCACCTGAAATTCCTAGTTTTGTTCTTAAGGGCAAGGATTCCCTCTCTCACAGGCAGCAGCTCCACACTGATGGCAATGCTGCCTTGCAGGAGGCACTCCAAGAAAAGCTAGGTTTAGGGCTAAGGGCTTTCTTTGGTGGTTTGGTGACCATCACTTCTCCCTAACCTGGAAACCCAAGGGATAGTTTAAACAAATCCTTAATCCTGGTATTAAGCAGACTTACACCCCAACCAAGTATCTTGGCAAAAAGAAACTTCAAGACCCTAAAACTACTAAGTCTTACTATTTGCATTTAGAAGCAAGCAGCAGTTCATGTTGGCACAATACAGCCTGTCCCACGTAGCCACAGACAGGGACAATACCAGACAACAATCACAGAGCACAGTTTGAGCTGCAATTTGAAAACTCTGCTTTTGACCAAGGCAGTTCCACCTGATCCTGACAGCAAACCAAAGGAAACTGGGCTATTTTGAGAGCAATCTACCCCTGACACATTATATGGGAAGAAGCATACTATGAGGGCAGAGACAGGAGTGACACTTTGAAATCAAATAAAACAATGTTTCATTGTCATTTACGTACTTCATCTCCACAAGCCTAACTGTAGTCAGGCATTTTTCTTCTTGTCTTTCCCAGAACACATTGCAAGTCTCCAAGTTTTCTACTTCACTGGTGACAGTCTCTGCCAGACTCAGGGTGACAGCCTTGCATTTTCCCCATGACATGTGAAACCTTGTCAAAATAACCCAATCTGCTCCCAAGGCCATTGCTGCATAATTTTGGTGGGGTTTGTTTTGGGTTTTTTGTTTGTTTCAACCAATACCTCCCACATATCGTTTCCCCAGAATTCTCCATATTTGCCTAACCTCTCCCTTGAGACACATTATTAAAGTGGGTTGGTCTCTGTTTTGGAGCACAATCTCTAGCAGATACCTATTGAATAAGTGAAATAAAGTCGTGTAGTGCTCTGAGCATGGAAAAAGAGTAAAATTGCTTTTCATCACAAGTTATGGAGCAGTTGCTCCTTGGCCCGGCCCTGCTATGGCCACTGCATAACTTAACCAGGTAACTGGGGAGATAATTGGATCTTTCAGAGGAAGTGGCATCCCTGTAATTAAAGTTTCCATCATGCATCTTAGTGTATTCAACTTCTACTCAGTTCAGTATCAAGAAGTGCATTTGCATATCCTGAAAGAAACAGCTTAAGTACAGCGCTGGGAGAAGAAATCCAAAAGGATGTATGATGTGTAGGATGGAAAACAGCTGACCTGCTATACAGAATATCAACAAGCTTTCAACAAGCTTTCATAACACTGAAGCTAAAAACTTAGTGATAGTTAAATCTGAATCTAATGCTTCAGAAAACCAAACAAAAATACAAGCTAGGCATTTCTTTGCCTATGACCTTTATATTTTTTACAAAGTTAACTGAGAAGGAGGAAAGTGTATAGGCGAATTCATTTACATAAATGTGGGCTTTTGAAAGATGCTGGATTAAAAAAAGTCCCTCTTTAGGGTAGGCTGCCCACTTTTTAGACTGAGAACTTACAGGAAGGACAACATCCACAATTTAAACTTCTTAACACACAATGGAAATATTGTCACTAACCCAAAGAAATGTAGCCAGTGTTATCATACATTGCAATTTGTTATGCAAATCCAGTTCTTAACCCTAATGCCAGAGTTTCTGAGCAAACCAGATCAGCGTCACACATTCATCTATATGAGAGATGCCATTTCCACAGCAAGCACAGCAAGAACTCAACTCCCCCTGCCTTGCTGAACAGCACCACACCAAGTCCTGTACATCACACTGAAGTACCAGTTATAACTATCTAACTGCAGAGCCCAGCCTAAGCCACAAGAGAATTTTTAGACAACTATTCCAGTCAGGCACACAGCTCTGGGGAAGGCAGAAGAGGAAACAGCAGCACGTCCTATGTACACCAATGGTTCTGTGTTGTTTCATGACAGATGATGAAAAGTCTTCAGGCTACCAATCTTAGGATGACCTCAGCTTCAAGCTGGTGTTGCAAACACTAACTCTTTGACATACTGGGCAGGATACTCAACTCTCACTAGGCTCCTCTATTCAGATCACCCCCATAGTACCTAGTTTAAATTTTTCAGATGAAATTATTATGGAAGTAGCTATATCAACAAAGAGAACATGATGCTTTCAGCCTGCATTTATAGAATGCTAATTACAAAAGCAAAGTTATATTAATATAGACTGTTTAATCTGTGTCTAGAAAAGCATTTGGTGGAGCAAGGAAAAGTCACATCTTCAGCCCCCAGCACAAAATACTGCTAACAATGAAGATCCTCCTACAGTAAAAAACTAGCTTAGGAAGGACTTCATTTTCAGAGCGCCAAACCAAGCTGCTGCAGTCTCCCCAAGAGAAAGAAGAGAAATTAGTTTGCTTCATGATCAGAGGTAAAAACATGATCTGAAAAAATACACATATTTAATACCTAAGTCGGAGAAAAGGCCTGTCCCAGAAGGGCTGGAGAACACTTTGCAGTGGATTCAGGATGAAATAATGAACTGTACGTAAGATTTTTTAGATATCTGTAATGACGGCACTTCCTATGAGACACCTCCAAGTGTTTATTTTGAAGCCTGATTTCAACAGCACTAATGTGTAACACAAAAGGCTCCTTCTTTCAGTTGCCAGATTGATTCTACCGTTTCTTTAAAGACATATTAAGCATAAGGAGGTTTAGACACCAGACTGCACTTCTGTGAATAGCTGTAACCAAACAGCAGCATGCACAGCTAAAGGGACTAAAACCAAAGAGCAGTCTCACAGCATTGCTGGTCTCACTGTATCAAGACCAAAAACCTCAGATCCCTGGAGCCCATGTGGCAGGCACTGGGCAGCCTGTGTGCCCAGAGAAAGTCAGCCTGGAACAAACATTCAGGGACCTCTCCAAGCCTGAGATGTTGATGTTTCCATGCCACTGTCATCTGGGCTACTAATTTAAAAGTCTTATTTCAATTGACATATGAGCTGAAAGAAAGCAACTTCACTTCAGGCATTTAACCAACTCTCTCCAGCAGGACTGAATAAATACTCAACCAAACTTGTTAACAGTCATTAAAGGAGCTGGCTGTACACACAGCAATTGTTTCTCCCAAGCAACGAGACCACTCTGGTTGCAGTGGGAAGGTCATATGCTGAGTCTTGTTTCTCAGCTGATGCTCACTTAGCAGCATGGTAAAACACTCCAGCTTCTTCTTCCCACCTCACAGGTGTTCCTGATTCCCCTCCGGCCTAAGCCTCTTACATATCAAAGCCTTCAGCTTCAGTATCCTCTCCTCATCCTAAACACAAGTTCAGCCTGCTGAAGTCCTGGCTTCTTCGACATGACAGATCTGGGAAACGCTCCACCTTTCTCCATGTTTTCTGGTATGTCCTAAATGTTGGCTCTCCCTTTTCATCTAACAACTCTTTCTATTATTACTCAATACCTGGAAAGGTTAGTATATGCAGAACGTTATCAAGAAAGGATGATTGAAAGGTTTTAAACAGCTCAGTACTCACACTGCTCTGAAGAGGAGTAAGTTACTGTCAACAAGATATAAACATAACTTGTACACAGAGATAAGCTGGAACTGATGGGTTTTTTAAGGAAATAATTTTATATGTTAAGATATTGGTCTGACTTCAGCCACTACACTCAGCCTTGCATATGACTGCAAAAAGCATGGTACTGGTTCTGAAGATTTCCTCTCCCAACCCTAATCCTCTCTCTGCTATTCCTATTTCTCTCAGGTTTTTAGCACATTCTGAAGAGCCTGTTCAGCTGTGTCCAACCAGCCTCCCCTGCCAAGTGGGAATTTCCCTGCAGAGCACCAGCTTGTAAAACCAGCTGGTCCCACACACAAACCAGGTTTTTGTCCAAGCACTGCTCCCACATGAGCAGGACATTTAGAGTTCAGTGCTTCTTTATGAAGAGTCCTGACCACCACCACTTTTTGGGAGTTTCTGTTAAGCATGAAGCACAGAGAGACAAGCTCCATTTCAAATTGTCTGTAGCCTCATGACCACAGTCTCCAGTTCACAAGCCATACTGATTTTTCTCACCACTATCTGTCTTCTACAGCATTTGGTGGTGGCCCATGGCAGCTAATCACAAAGATCAATTTCACATCATGCAAAGCTGACCAGAGTTTTTTCACTTCACCACTGAGTTGTGACCATACAACAACTACACAGGCACTATTCACAGTTTCAAGAACATAGATAGGCATTTATGTATCATTTGCTTTTACTTCCATCCCTTATTTATACTTGACTTAAAAAGCCAACTTTAGCTCTGCTTCATGAAGCAAATACAGTTGACAGGGCAGGGGCTTATGGAGACCATTATGGTACTGCACAATTCTATCAGCATTTTCAAATTTTATGAGTTCTCTTGTTACTGTAGGCTCAACTACTATTGCTAAAGTTTCTAGGTATTATTTATTCCTGTATTTAAAGTAGTGTCCACAGAATTCTCCAAAATCTCTTATCAAGTCTTACAATATCAGAAAAAACAAAGAGAACTATGTTTTTTAATTTACTGGTGTCTCCTTATCAAAGAAGTGGTTTGGTTGATCTTAAGTTCTTTATGCAATGTAGTTATTTTAACATAATGAAGAAACAAGCATGGGACAGTCAGCTCATCAAGACTAATGCTGCAGAACCAGTTTCCCCAAAAGAGGGAGCACAGCAGTGTTTCACAACATGGTGGGGAGGTTATACTCTCTTGCTCTGGATTCACCCCAGTAGAGGAAACGGGTTCATTAATTGTAGCATTTGCCTAAACTCAAGCTCCCACTTTCAGTTTTTTTGTGGAAGAAAGGCCCCATGGGATCACAGTTCTCACATTTACTGTACATTAACAACGCTCACTATGCAACCGCAGGCTCGTTAGGAGTCAAACGCAAGCCTACAGCATTGCAAGCTCCCATTAATAAGGTACAGGGTCTTAATGCTTTGGCAATGGGCTGTGTAAGAACAGATTCATGAAGTAAAGAGTCCACAAGGTGCTGGACTAACAATGGCTGGTGTCTTACCAGGTACCTCACCACCACCTTCACCCTAAGCCCCACCTCTGCTGTAGGATTTCACCATCTTTTCTTCCTTAAAAAGATATTAAAGGGAAACCCAGTACCCTTATTCATTTTCACTTGTTGCAGGTATCTTGGTGTCATCTAACAGCAAGACTCTCACACCACTACACCCCTGTAGTGCAAACAAATCTGGTTCTCCTTTTCCCAAGTAAATTTTAGTCTGCTGGCCCGTGACACATGCCCTGCCTCTTGGACCTACCAGGCTGGGGGAGTAGAAATAGCCTTGTGGAGATGGCTCCATGGCCACTTGGGAACTGTGCTTGGAGAAAACAATGCCAAGAACCTTTCAGGATACAACCTTCTTCAGGAGGGTTAAGACACCAATATCTGTAACACTTGGACTTAACTGTCAAGCAAAGACAAAAAGTATCTGTGTAAGAAATAAAGAAAAATAAAGGTATAGAACTGAGTCCTCAAGCCAACAGTGAATATTTCAGTAGAGCTTTGACAAGGCATGTGAGTTGCTGCACAGTAGAGCAGAGATTACTGTTTTCCTTCAGATTCCGCATCTTTTAGGTTTAGGTTCCTCTACAAAAGAGGTACTTACATTTCCTACTAAACAACGCTACAAAGCACAATTCCTATCACTCCATACTCTATGGTTCAGTCAGGGTTTACAGCATAATTGAAAATTAGGTTTATATTTTTACATTATTTACATTTTTATTACTCCTGCAAAGCCAAGAGAGGCAACAGGATCTATCAGCTACCCAACATCTAACTAAAGCTGCTGGGTTTAGAGATGCCCAACTGGTAACAGAAGATGGAGAGACAGTCTTCCAAGAGGACTTTAAGAAACCTCACAAAATAATGCAAGTAATTCAATATTACTAAGTTTTTACTTATCCTTCTCCTACAAGAGGAAAGACTACGGCAGTAACAGTGTTGGCAGTTCTCTAAAGTTACATGGATACAGTCAATACAGTAATTTCTCTATAAAAATGAATTGGAACTCCAGTACTCTCTGTTCATAACATGAACTTTAATAAAAACTTGTACTTACACAAACTCATTGATAGCCAAAACCTGATACTTTAAGCATTTGTACATAGGGAATGCTACCGTGTGACAAAATAATCGGAGAGATCAGGAACACTGTTCTAACCATTTGCTGCCCTTGTGGTTGGAGATCTGCAGAGTAATAGGTGACTAGCCCTTTATTTATTTATTAATCACACTGTACAACATTAGCAATCAACCACTTCCTATTTGCAAGCTAATTTGGAAATCTTCTTATCTGAAAAACTAGATAACAAATATAACCCTTAAAGTGTAATGGAGCCAAGTTATTAACATTTAAGATGAAAAAAGTATATTGATTTTCTGTATCCAGGACAGCATCACTGAAACACACCTAAGCTCACAGGAACACGAGATACTAGTTTTTAGTGGCCTTTCCTCAGCTACCGCAGCCCTAGCTTGAAGGTTACCCAAAAAAGATAAGGGCATTCAGACTTCTCTTTACAGCATATAGACATTTACTTATATTCATCTTTTCCCCCAAGGAAGCTCCAGAAGCAGAACTAGCCAACCACAAAAGCATGAGAAGTCACAGACGCTGTAAGGATGCAGGAATGAAGCCTTGTGCAGTATGATCAGGTAGACACCTCCTCACTCATCTGCAAGAAGACTTACATTAACCCGTTAATAAGATAATTACCAGCTATTTAAAGACCTATATTTAAGAGAACACACTTTTTGTTAAACTGACCTCTCTTCTGACTGATCCCACTGGCTTTACTACAGGTTTCTGGGAAGGCAAGACAAATTTCCATAGTAAAACATGGGACAACTGAGTATGAACTACGCACAAGAATTCTCCAAGAGCAGGTCATGACCTGGTATATTAAACTGCCTGATTCAGTTCAGCTTGAGAGTTTGTAGGCTGAGTTGTGAACTGTGTTGGCTGAGAAGCCTCCACAGAGCCCATCACTATTTCTGTAATGCAGATGACGAACCTCTGCAGAGGAAGTAGGCAATTAGCTGGGAAAGCAACCTCTTCAACTGAGCTGCCAGAGCAGCTGGAGGCCTCAGCTTGTTTAACTGCTGAGAAAGCCACACGAAACCCTCTTTCTGGAAGAGGAGGATGTACAGCAAGATGGAGACCTATAGCAAACAGGTAATACACCAACTTCTATGTAGCCTTTCTTAGATTGCTTACCGGTGTAAAGTTACAGGATAACAGAATGGAAGAGGAAAAACTAGTTATGTTCAGTTCTCCTCTTGGTTTTGTGCCTGTAAACTGTCAGAGCCAATGGGAAACTGCCCCTCTCCTACTAAAACAAAACACCTCAAACCCCATTCAGCCTTGGGCCAGCAGAAGCTTATAGCTCATACCAGATGACAGAGCCATCTCAGAAGCACTGAGAAACATCACTAAATACCTCAACATGCCCTTCTGCAGGAACAGAAGCTTAAAGTGCAAGTTGTTAAATAATACAGAAAGCTTTTAAGTAAAAAAACAGGCTTGGTCAAAGCTACATAGCTGATGAACACAAATTCATATCCCCTGTACTTCAGCCAAACTAAGAGCTAGAATCTACCGGCATTTCTTACTAGTACTTCTGGAGACTCCAGTGGGATTTACAACTGTAGCTTACAGTCTCCTGGCAACTCTTATTTCTCACAAACCAACCCACCTGCATGCCAAGGCCACTACATATACACAGCCTGGAACAGGCTTCTTCAGTTCAGAACTCACTGGCCATCAGTCTTGATGCCTTCCACAATTGCTTTCATGGTCCCATAATACTGAAGAGAATTTCAGGCTGCTGTTTCTAAAGCCCAGGATGACAACAGTAGACTGCCTGAAGCCCACACTTTACATCACATAGCTGAGCATGGTCAGCAAAAGTGACATTTTCACCATAGGGAGGTAATTCCACAAGATGAATATGCTTTCATACTTAAACTGCTTTGTGGCATAATTTTCAGCGCCCAGCATAAGGCACCTTCTGGTTTCAGCCTGAAAATAAGGGGAAAACATCCTTCTGGCCATTAAAGGTGAACACCAGACCACAGAAAAGATACAGCAGCTGCCAAAACACGTTTTTCCACAGACACTGCTCAAGGAGAGGTGCTAACGGATTTAGAAAGTATTTCAGTTAGCACTTAAGTGTATTTCAAGACCATGATAAACAGCTCAAGAACCCATGGCTTATACTAGCATTGCCACTAAAATTCCCCATCTTTTTCCTGTCCATGATTGCTGGCTCTCACTTCAGCAGATACCTCAGATCTGCTTGCAAAAGTATTCGCAGAAGTCACGTATAAACTACAGTCTATCCCTGAAGAGGGACAGGAACAAGCAGAACACAGGACAGCTTTTTTCCCCATAGCGTGCCAGCCTAAACGTTTGTGTAGCTACAGCTGTAGAATGCTACTATCTCTTTTTGCTCTCCTCCCACCACTTTAACCATCACAGAGGAGACACACCTGAACATGTACATGGCTGCACATATCCAGCTTTCTAATTTTGACACCAAGAAGCTATCTACTTTAATAATAATAAAACCCTTCTTGTATTTCCATAGTTCCCCAACTTCCACTGAATCTTTACATTTACACTAAATCTTTAAATTAATATGTAGGTGATTGACTACTCCATGCTACCACTACCTGGTCTTCAAAGCCAAAAAGAGGCAATTCTTTATACCACTCCACTTATTCAAAAGATGTTTACAGCTAGTACAGGTGCACTGCATTGCATGGTTCTTACAGGCCAGCACTTTGCTTAAAAACATGATTTGCTAGCTATGTCACAGGTGACTGAGAAGATGCCCAGAGGCACGTAAAGATGACTGTATCTAGCAACACTTCACAGATTAGCGATGATTAATCCATCTTTTCCCTGTCTTCTCATGTACAAAACCTTTGACCCTAGAGAATCACAGAATTCAGTTAACTAACCAAGTTGACTGGAAATGTTTTGATGATTAGAATGAATTTCCCCCTAATCAGTATTACAAAAGCATGCTCTTTCATGCATGCTTGTGATTAAGCAATTCAAGCAGCCCAGACAACCCTAACCCCAGCTTCCAAGAAAAACCCTCCACCGAGCCTCAGCTTTTTCAAGAATGAGCACAGTAGTGTAGTTCCTATCAAGAACCAAAAGCCACAACCAGCTGCATGAGCCAGGCAGATGCTGTGCCCACCACCACAAACCTCTAGCCAGAGCTCCCTCTGAACTGACCCCTTGCTGTGGATGCATGCAATTTATATGCATCTCCATTTTAATTCCTAGCAGTTAGTTGAAGTGGTTGTTTTTCAGTATCTATACACACACTCACTTCAATCTAGCCTAAAAATACTGGTGCAACTTACTGGGCTCCCTGCTTGACATTTTTCTGCCTAACAGTATGCTGGTAAGAAGCTCTAGGACAGGAACACGTTTCTGCCTGTGTGATTTAGACACCCAGGCTAAAAGTCTCCACATGTCACTAAGACATGCTATTCTCCTGGTTGTCAATGACAACACAAAACAGAAGCTTCAACACTTCTGTATACACCTTGAGACAAAACCCACTGCAGGTTTCTGTTTTCTTTTTTGTTCTGACATGAGTTTCTATTGCCTCCCACATGAGATACATGGAGCTATATATAGATATAAATATATGTGTGACTATAGTGATGGCCATACCACCAATCAAAGCAAAGAGGAGTTCTTCTACCATCCTCATACCTGGGGAGCACATAAAACAGTAATGCCCAGAGACGCTGCTTTGTAGCATCTCAATAGCACTGACAAAATTTGCTTATAGGTTGCCTGACATACAACTTGTCTGTAATTGCACAAAGCTGAGGACTAGCATTCATCACTCAAAGTTTGCTCCTGTGCCAAACAGCTGCTATTCTCATGAGTTTAATCACATCCCACAAAATGCTAGAACTCCAACCTAGTACATCTTATACGCAGTTGGATTAATCTACTTAATTCTGCTTTTTTATTTGCATTGGTCTTCACCTCACACTCCAAAGACTCATCTGAGCACTCAGCAGGCACGCAGCTGCTTTTCACTTTCCTCAAGGATGTCTGCAGCTTCTCCGAAGCTACACGGCAGCACAGCTGCTTACACCTACGTACACTTTGTTAATAGTCCCTATGAAATCAGGTTTCTAATGTGGCAAGCTGGGGACAAGACATTACTAAATGCTCACACAAGAGAAAGTGAAGGAAGAAGAGGTCATTTTTCAGTGCAGTGAAAAAAATAGTCATTCTACCAGGTTTCTCCCTCAGGAAGTTGCTCAAGAATGCGATTACAACCACAAAAGCCAAACCATGTTCAGAATCATATGCTGGCGTGAGAAAGGGGGAGAGAAATAAATCACACTAAGGCCTCTAATCCATAAACAGATATTCCCCAGTTTTATGGGAAATTTGACATTTTAACACCTCCTTGTCAGCACAACGGTTTCTTCAGAGGTATTTTTCTGTTAAGGTCCCCCAAGATTGCACAGTACTGAGCCAAAATATCAAGCACCATTTTCACCAAGAGACAAAGGATTCTCTCGAGGCATACTCTGCATTTCCAAATCCTCCCAGAACTCGATAAACGAAGCAGCTCCCATACCATTCCAAAGTGAGCTGAGGTCAGAGTTTTGGCTAACCAGTTCTCCGCTTCAACACACAACGTGATGCCACCAGCCCTATCCAAATCCTGTTACAGCATCAGAACATCACCCCTTCCTCCCCAAACGGCAATGGCCGTAAATGTTTCTCCCCCGTTACTCTATCATTCGATACGCCAAGAAAATTTCAGTTACTGACTGAATTATGATTTATTACTTTTATTTAGCACAAGACCAGCAAGCTCTCTCTCACAGCAGACAAGAGACACGAATGAAAGCGAGCAACTTCCAGTTTCCAAGCTCTCCGAGGGCAGCCGGTGCTCGGGAAGTGCCACCGCTCCCGCACCCGGGAGCGAAGCGTCTCCCGCGCCGCCCGGGATGCGCCGGCGATGCTGCTACCCGCGGGCTGCCAGCCTCAAAACCCGCTTCTGTTGGGGAAAAACCCTTCCTGCTTTCAAAAAGCCAACACGCAGAAGAAACTCACCTAGCCAGAAGCCCCGCTCCTGGCACAGCGCACACA
>VZTG01008820.1:1581251-1644360 GCA_013397845.1 Melanocharis versteri | reverse complement strand
GGCGCCGCCGGCGCGCACCCCGCGGCCTCCGCGCTGCCCGCAGCCAAACTTTGGGTTCCCCGGCTCCCCCGCCCCCTCCCGCCCGCCGGGCACCCCTTCGGCGCGGCCGCGGCGTGCCCNGGAGCGGAGCGAGGCGGGGCGGGGGGCGAGCCCGGGGACGGGCTGGGTCTCAGCTCCGCCTGCGCTCCGTGTGCGGCCCGTGACCCCGGAGCCCCGTGGCCCAGGCCCGGGGATGCCCCTGGGACCCACCGCAGCCCCGCTGGCTCAGCGGGACCGTGTCGGGGTGAAGGGGAAGCCGAGGCAGCGGTGGAGGTGCCCACGGGGCGAGGCTCGGCCCGGCAGGACGGCAGGAGACCCAGGGGGGGGTGAGGGGACAGACACCACCGAGGCCAACTCCATGCGGCCCCTTCCTGGCAGTGGCGTGGTGGGAGGTTGGAGGATTTCGGCCAAGGGACACCTCCCCGCAGCAGCCAGGCCTCCCCGTGTGCTCCCCGCTGCACCCACGTCGTCACTGTGGGATGAGGAGATGCCTCAGCCTGGGACCTCCATCCCTGGTGTGGCGCTGGGGTTTTAATCTGCACAAACAACGGGAGGGATCTGAGGGAGGCGGGTTGTTGCTGCTCCAGTGTAACAGCACAGGCACAGTGATGTGCCAGGACAGAAGTGTAAACCTGGGAAAATACATGTTAACCTTAACACTGACTGACAGCCCTGGACTCCTTGACTGACAAAGCACAAGAAGGAATTTCCACTCTTTGTACAAAAACAGTAGCGCTGACAACTTCAGAAAAATCGGCAGTGTGTTGGTGCGGCAGCGGACAGCACTGCCTTGTTAAGTCATCATTTCTGCTCCTGGTTTCCAAAAAATTTTTCATGCATGGCACAGTTCAGCTTTGAAGAAACAGAATGAGTATGCAATAAACCACATTTCTTCCCTCAGGAGTTTGGATTTCTCTGGATAAAAAGTCAAAACAACCCATCCCCTGGCATGAGCTGGAGCAGCAGCGGTGGCAGCTGCTGCTTGTCTTTAGGGTGGAGAGCCTTATGTCCATCAAGGTGACTCTCTCAGTACAGGGGCCCTGTGCCTGGGCAAGCCCGGGATGATGGAAAGATGGAGAGAAGTGGCACAGCAAGGCAGTGCACAGAGGCAAGGAGCTCAGCCTCAGCCAGGGCAGGGAGAATTAGGCCGAGATAAGATGCTGGTGCCAGCAGGCTGGGCTGTCCAGGAATGGTTTCTCCATGGGCAGTGCCAGCTGAGGTGAACATTTGTTAGGCTATTTACTAACTAGGTCGATTTTAAAATTTTAATTAAAGTTTAGCTTCTTTTCCCAAAATGTTTCATACCATAATTTCTACACAGATCCATTTCTGAATTGAGAGTAGAGATTAATTAAGAAACAAAAAAACCCCACAAAAATACCCAACAGCCACCTTTTGCATGATTTTTCATATTAGCAGAGACAACTCTTCAGTATCCATTTTCTCTCAGGGATGAAGGCAGACAGCTGTGTAGACCATGTCAGATCTCCTGCCCAACTGCTTAGCATCATGAAAACCACATGGGAAAATAGCACTGAATGATTTTAGGAGCATTTTGGTACAATCTGGCTTATGGAAAGGCAGCAGAAGAGCTAGACCCTGACTACCTAGCTGAACAGAGATCTTGGAGCAGGAATCCTGGTTCCAGTCTGACAGGCTGAAGACCTAAGCCAACAGCCAAGCCCCCAAACTCCCTCAGCTTGGATTTGAACCCAGCCTCTGCACGTGCAGACTTTGTAGCCTGTCTCCAGTAGAAATGGGACAGTGATAAGGAAGTTGTGTTCCAATCAAATTACGTGAAATTGTCCAACTTTTGATTCCACCCAGTTTGGAATTCCAGCACAGTTCCAGTCCAGTGAAACTGGAGCTAAAGAGTAAAAGCCAGCAGTGCAGTTCCTCCCCTTAGTTATTGCCACATAGCCCACAGCTCATTCAGTTCCTGGCTGTGGGCAACCACCTCCCACCCAGGGAAGAAGTCACTGTTTCTTCTCCTTAGCAAGTGGTTTAAGTGGGCAAATTTGTGCCCACTAAACAGTTAACTAGTCAGGCTTTTTGGAAAGAGTGAGGCACCACACCTATTAAGTACTTTGCATCAACGAAGAGCTAATTTGTGGAAATCAGGCAAAAATAGCTGAACTGGAGGGGAGTTTGAGGTGAAGCTGCCTGAGATTTGCCCACCCAACCAAACAGCTGCCAAAAAGGGAGCACTACCGTCCCCTCCTTTTCCCCCTACCCGCTCAGGGTCTCAGAGCCTCAGCAGCTCTACTGCTTGCCCAGTCCTTGTGTGAGACATCTCATCCTGGCAGGGGAAAAAAACCAATGAGCCTTTTTTTCTGAATTTATTCTCTGATTCCTTTAGGTGGGACACACTTGGTTGCTACTAGAATTAATTTCATAGATAAGTACCTATGCACAGAGATGAAAGATGCGAACATGAAAGCAAAATTCACTGACAAGTTGCATGTGCTGTGAGGCTATACTTAAAAGCAGAGAGGTTCTTCAGATGGTATCTCACCTTAGAAAGAGCAGATTTCAAACTGTACACCACATTGCTAATGAGGATACAGGAAATCTCATCCATTTTTTCCACTTGATGCAAAACATCTCTTCCCACAAAGGGAAATGTTGATGTTTCCCTGTATGATTTAGGCTGAAAGAGGAAGCTGACAGGCAGAAAGTTACGGTGAAATAGAAGAACTGGCTCCAACACAAACAAGCCTAAGCTTGATAAAATAGGCTGTAGTTTTAACACGCAGGTTAGGAGAAGACCAAGGCAGAGGGCCTTAAAGAAATCTACTGCCTTTTGAGGCCAAAAATTTGAAAGTAACATTTCTCAAGCAGTTCAAGTAGGAAATCCTATATAAAAGGGAAAAAAAAAAAAAGAAACTTCCCAGTTCTCATCCATGTTTTATAAAGCTAAAGTAAAAAAAAAATATGGTAACAGTGATAAGCCTAAAGAATTTATTGTTTCATGTATAGTTTTGACAGGTTGCCAAGAGAATGGTGCTGCTTTATGGAGAGTAGAAGAAATGACATTTTCTTTGCTTTAGATTGTTACAAAATTTTCAGTTCTTTACAAGCCCCCAGATGGTTTTTATAACCTCTTCAGGGGTTGCAACATATTGACTGAGAAACACCGATTTATATAGCAAACTCCACTCTCTTATTGCTGGCAAAAATTACTGCTTTGTATCTGTGTATACACACAGTGGCTGGATATAAATAAAAACCCAAAAATAATGAGATCTGAGGCAAAATCCACCACCTGGCAGTACATTAAGTTGGATGAAATTTCCCTAAATTTACACTGGTGTAAATAAGAGGAATATTTGGCCCTATATCTTTTAGGTGAACTTGGGATTGAGGATTAAAAAGTTTGTACTGTGTTTCACCCTGCAAACAAGCAGGCTGCTTTCATTTGTGGCAGAAATAGGGAAAAATTTCCAATCAGTAATTCTTCCATTTTTATTGGCTTTCATTGTGTTCATCTGAAGTGTTTTAACTGGAAAGTATGGGTGACTTGGGACACAGCAGGCTTACAACAGAATCATCACAGCAGGTGACCTGAGCATCTCCTCAGGAGGAGCAACTCTGAAATGCTTTGCCTGTAATGAGCAAATAATTACTGAAGTTAACAGTATGTCCAGTTTTTGGGTTTTATAGACCGCTATAATCATCTGTATTTTGTACAGTCACGAGGGTATAAGACGATTCTTTCTGAATGGTGACTTCACAGAGAATGTCTAAATCCAGGAGTGGACCATGAAGAGCTCATATCCCTTGGGTGACTAAGCCTGAGCTTTTGCTCTTGCCCACGCTCCTGTACAATCAGGCTGGTGGTTTGGCTCACTGGGTAGCTCTGGTCACTGCTGAGACTGCCTAGGTACAAAATACCACGGTTCCTGGTGCTGTGCTCCAACTCACAGCTAGGGAGGAGGTAGCACCCCATTCTTCCTGTACCTCAGGGTTAGGTGGTCACTTAGAACACGGGGAGTCTGATTTTAATTCCGGTGAAGGCAGAAGGAGAGTTGCTGGTGTTCCCAGGAGAAGTCCCTGTCCACCCTTATGTGAGGCTTTTCTCAAACGAGAGAGCTCTTCATTTTGGTGCCTTCCTACTTTGCATTAAAGAATTAAAAATGCATTTGAGCAGGCAGAAGGACAGGAAGTACATGGCATGGTAGCTTCATATTTAAGTCGTCCTTTGTGAGGGTGGAGACTGCAGTTCTGCTCCTGGCTTGCCAGGCAGAATACTTTTGTATTTTACATTAGTCAGCCAGTGGATAAAATACATGAAGAACCCTTAGGCTGGGCAGAAAGTTTAACTAATATCCTTGTACTCAGCATCTCCCCTGCTCTTTTGCATTGCAATACCTCACTCTTCTTCGAGCTGAGCCTTAACCTGTGCCCGGTAGCTTTGCACGGGGAGAAGCAGAACTGCTGTACTAAACTTTCTGGCAGTTTTCATTATGCAGATTTTGAAACCTTTAGATCACAAACTTTCTCTGTCAAGGCACGCATACAGCTCCCAGCTCCTCCAGCCCCTGTCTCGGCTGAAGCCGTCTCATGCTGATATTAAAGCAGCAGTGAGCTGCTTCCAGATTACCTTGGATTTGTGTGGATTTAAGGCTAAGTCCCATCAACAAAGCTGCTGCTTAAACTTTTGCACACTGCGTTTAAGTTGTAGGACCCAAGTGAGCAGAGCTGGCAAAGTTTTAGTGTTGGTTCAACTACTCCTGCACACTTGGACAGCTGTTAAAAGAGCAGGCAGCAGAACAGCTCCAGACCTGAAAGAAGGCAGCAAAGCAGACTTGGCAGAGGGAAAAAAGCACAGGCAAGTCAGCTGGCTCAGGGGAGGCAAGTCAGAGGAACGAGCCCAAGGCAGAAACAAAGCAAATGGCAGCCTTGAGGCTGGCCCGGGTCCTGGTGGGGCAGAGCCGAGGCCCGGCCAAGGCATGGCTGCTTCCCAAGGCCGAGACACACAGATGTCGGCAACGGGGTCAGTGAAGGGGATGATGTGAATGAATGGCACCGGCTTTTGGCTGAAATTTGCCTGCTACTTCAGGCTAGAAATGGTGCCATTTGCCATTGTAAACACCCTATTCAAAAACATGGTCTCTATGGCACTCAGCTGAAGGACTAAAGATCTCATCTGCAACTCCTCAGTGCTAGGAAAAGCCAGCGCTGCTTGTCAAGCCTAAATTAACTTCCCTCGGTGTGGGCAGGATGTAGCGCTTAAACTCCTTTGACATGTATTTCCTAGAGACAAATGGCAATTCCCTCTGTGGCCCATCATTTACTATCTACATAAAAGCAGAAGGAGATGATTAGAGTGGGGAACTGCCCTGCTCTTGCTATATTTAGTGCCCTGTCAGCTCAGCCTATAACATTCTGCTATTCAGTTGTAAATAATACTCTAAGGAGGGGAATAAAATGAATATCAAACATGGAGAAGCTGGTATAGAAAAGCAGACAAAAGACCGTAGGTCCAGAACACACAGGAATAAACCTTCTACTTGGGTTTAAAAGCTGAAGGAGGCATTAATGGAGCTCATCCCACCACCTGCCCCAGCGCTGGGAGTGATGGGGGGTTGCAGTCTTTGGGGTCTTCCAGCAGAAAGCCGAATAAATCAGTCTGGCTGCCTGGCTCCTTCTGCCTGGCACCTGCCAATATCGTCTGACGTGAAGGCTTCCAGCACTATACCTAAAGGAATTCTCACATTTATATTTCAAAGAGTTCTGGGAGGCCGCACATATTTCTTTTACATGTGTGTATTTAAATCTATTCAAATTTGTTCCTCTTAAGAGTGAATTCCTCATCATGACTCATCATCAGGACTTATTAGCTTAAACTCTATACAGCACACGCTTCTAAGGAAAAATACAAACTATATATATGCCTTGAATAATCCTGTGGGAGCTGGACATCTTAGAGCAATAAATAGATTTTCTAGCAACAACTTTCTGAGGTAAAGTGGAATATTCCCATGTTACAGAACAGTAATGGAAGTAAAGTGGTCAGTCCATGGCTGTTCAGGAAATCTGTAGAAATGACCCCAGATCTCTAGTACTTCAAAATCTTTGCTAACCCACAGGACCAGCTTCTTCTAAAACCAGATGGAAAAGCAATGCATAAAGGAAAAGAACAAAGAAAAGGGTTGGGTTTGGTTTGGTTTGGTTTGGTTTGGTGCCAATGAAGAGTAAAAGAAGAAAGCCATTAACAAAGCATTTTCCCATGTGATTCAAATTAGGGCAGCCCATAATGGCTGAAGACAATTGTGCTTTTATTCTTTTTCAGTGATATTTTCGAATTTGGGAAAGTTTGTGGTGTTCTTTTGCCATTCAACATAAGTAAGTTGAGTTTGGTTCCACCGCCAGAATGATTCACTGCACTGAAGAAATTCAGAACATCCCCAGTAGAGGAAGTACATTACTAAATTTTAAATCTTGACCACATCAGTACAGATTTTTCTGTGCTGGGAAACAATTTGTCTACAGTCTAGAGGAAATGCTCTCTAATAAATGAAAAACGACTCCTGTATTGTAAACCCCACTTAAGTTCACTGGGTTCTTGTTGTTATTTTTTTTCATGAGTAAGAAATGAGTAAAAACAAACATCCTTTTGGATATGAACCAAAAAGACACATAAAACATTGGTCAGGCTTTTAGCCATAACCTACTTGGAGATCCACGGTCTTAGTGAGTTTTTCGTCATGCTCTTCAGGAAATACACAACACACAGTTTATTCAAGATAACTTAATGCAAACAGCTCAAGGCATTTTGGTTACAAGCTGTAGGTTTCTTTATTACTGACTCATCCTTCTGGATACCTGGTGCTGGCTCCACATTCTGCCTGACACGGGTTTTTGTAGATTTTAGTTTCTTCAGTCCTTTCAAACTGAAAAAGAAGAAAAGAGGTTATAAGGAATATAATGCAAAAAAAAAAAAAAAAAAAAATCACATCAGAGGAATTTTAATCTTGAAGTTTCTATTCACTGTTTTATGGTTTCTTTTGTTTGAAAACTCCCCAAATTCAATTTTTAAAATAAATATTTATGAAACAAGCATTTGCAAAATGTGCTTGCCTGCCAACTCCAGTGAATACTTACTGATTAACCATTTTTCCAAGACTCCCTGGGTGTTTTCATACTCACAGCTCATAATACAGTTCAGTGCATTGCCTTCTCCGAGAGCTCACACTCTGAAGCAGTAGCACATGAAGGCACTTTGCATTTGATTGAACAGAGTTTGGATCTGTTCTGTTCCATATGCTGAACTGTAGGACATGTTTGCATAATCTATCTGCAGGAGTAAACCAAAAAGCCTGGAAGAAGGGACATTTGATATGATAAATAATGGGAACGTGTAGAGGTGAGGCATTTAGGACTATTTCCTGCATTTTATTGATAGGGAAAAAATAAAAAGCTAATATTCTCTCCAGAAATTTACAGATTAAGAATTCATGGTTTTGGTTTGGGGTGGTTTTGTTGTGTTTTATCCCCCCACTCAAGTGACTTTTGGGGCTAACAAGTACATTGTATCCTCTGAGGATAAGTTCTAAAGAGAAATTCAATATTCAGCCCAAGATTATTAAATCAATTTTGATTACTATTCTTTTTCAGAGGCCTGCAGAGATGAACCAGGTTCAGGGTTTTGATTTCAACCTGCTTGGATGAAGCAGGCTGCTGCTGAGCCTGTTGGAGAAAGCAAGCCATGGGCCTGCTCAGCCAGCAGTAAGCAGCTAAAGGACAAAGAGTCCAGGAGAGAAATGCTATGGCTTTGATTCCCCAAAGGTTTGAACCACCCTCTGAAATAAACCCAGCAGCAGCCAGGGCACAATGCAAATGTCCCTTGCTCCTGCCTGAGCCAACCTGGCTGCACTTTGTGCACCAGGGCTTGCCCCAAACATGGCACTTCCAGCTTTCTGTTTCCCACAATCTTCCCTGATCACAGGGCAGCCAGACCTGACACCTCAGCATCTCACATTAGCCTGCCTCTTCCCAAAACAAAGGCAGCTTCTGAGTTTGCAAGCTGAAGTGACACACAGGAAATCTTGCTTTGGTAGTGTTGCTAAAATAATGTGTAAGATGGCAGATCAGACAGTCTTTGGCTAAAAGTAAAGGAGTTTTCTGCCTTTCTACTAATTAACATACTTCAAATCTTGCTTTGATAACCCTGTTATTTCTTAGCAAGGTATTTCTCTTTATTTTCCTGCCTGCACTTAAACTCTGATCATGCTAATGATCCTCATCTTCTGTGCCTTCTGTCATGTTTTTTGTGCCTTCTCTAGGTCTCTAGGGCTTGGCAATTAAAAACTCAACTCTGGGTAAGGGGAGATTTTATATATGTGTGTATATATATATATATATAAAAGTTTTATATGTATAGAACACCTACCATCATATTGATAAACATTCTTTTTCTATTTTCACCTATTTATTTCTCCACTCACCACCTCTGGTGTATTTGATGCCTCAGTGTCTTGGGTTTGCCCTTTCCCTTCTGCATTCCAGCATGAGCTTGTTCCAGGAATCCTGTCTGCTTGGGAGGAGAGATTCTTGCCTATGGTTCAGTCCAGACATCCCATTGAGTCAGTTTGTGCTGCTGCAACAACAATCAAGACAAGATTAACTGGTTCAAAGCTTAAATAATTAATTTGAGAGATGGTGGGAAAGGTCCTTTCCCCTGTCCCCTTCTCAGAGCTAGAGTTAAAGCTAACAATTTCTTAAGTTTCTGAAGTTTGTGACATTTCATTTTCTGAAGGCAGAAGTAGACTGAATGGTTCACAATTCAAACTCATTCTTTTAGAAGAGGGTGGAGTTTGTTTTAATAACATCACACTAATTTGTGAATTAACGTCTCAATTTTCTAAGGTACAAGAGCAGTCTGCTTCAGAGGAGTGGTATGTATGTAACAAAAAAAACATGAGGTCAAATCTAATTCTTCAGGTTTAGTTTCTACTGTGGTTTAGGACTAAAAGACCAACTACCCACTATCAGTCAGTCTATAAGAAAGGTTTAATATATTACAATGCATGGTGAATATATAAAAACATAAGACATCAATTTTGTTTGGGGATTGGTTTGTTTGTTTGTTTGTTTGTTTGTTTCTAATTAAAAGGTAAAACCCAGCAGCACTATGGGAGGCAGATACTCTTTAAAAATAGAGATATAGTAAGGTTCAGGAAATTTTTTTACAACTGCCAATAACAGAACAAGCACCTTTAATCACAAAAGACATTTCTTTAGGACAAACAGCTAGACTGAGGTTTAAATACATTGCATCTGCTCAGGTCAGTACTTGCAGGGAATGCTACCACAAAGGAAAAACGAAGCAGGGGACACACAGGATGCTGAAGTGTTTCCCAGGCCTCAGCAGTGCCATTCCCATGGTGTGTGGGCGTTGTGGACAGATGCAGCCCATGCTCTTGCCCTGTGGTTATCTTCCACAACTTCCCACCCACTTCATTTTTTTCTGTCCCTTTTGGTGGCAGTGTCAGCTCAAACTCTGTCCAGATGGCCAAGGCCAGCCTCTGCCACACACAAGATTGTCTCTGCTGGTCCCTTCCCCACTGCACCAGCACAAGCTCCTTCTCTTTCTGAGGCTTCAGCAGATGGATCCATCCATGAATCCTAGCACCTCTAGGAAAATGAGGGAAGATGCTCAGCCTGTCCCAGGCTGGTCACCTTTCACCATGCCAGAAGTTAGGAGGCTGGAGAGTTGCACCAGCCAGTGGTTCCCTCTGAAAGTAATTAGGCACACTGAAGCCCTCGTGTGGGGCTGAACAGCTCTGGTGGAGCACATTTCCCTCCCAAGTCTGACCCTCTGGCTGGTGCCCAAGTACCAGGAGTATCCCTCCCTGAACAGAGGATGTTGCCACAGTGATCCATCTTGCTGTGGCTCCACAGAGAGTGGCTGTCATTTCCACAGCTATCATAACAGTTCTGGGGGTGTGTTCCAGTCTCCAAGCTGTGTAGGCTGTCTGCATTCTGAAACCACATGTAAGTTGGTGGGCTCATGGACCAGTCTCAGAAAACCTCAGCTCTGCACCAAAGTCTCTCAGGGTCTTTCCTGGGTCAGCACCTTTTCACCTCAAACACACATAGCCCAGCAGACCAGAGATTAAAGCTACCCCGTAACCAAGACAGGACACAGTGAACCAGAGGCTGTCCCATATCACCTCCTTTTAAAAGAAAAATAAACATGACTTTTTCTATTTTTGTTGTTGTGCTGGACAGATAGCTCTGCCTTCCCCGCTGTGTTTCAGTGTCATAAGAGAGGACATAAATCAAGGTCTAAGTTCCCAAGCCTTCTCTGCCCATCACTGCATGGACTACAAGAATCCTTTTTTTATTTTTGTTTAGCTGGGCTGAGGTGATCTATATTTTACTTGCAGCTTTTGTTTTGTTCTAGTCCTGGCTTGCCTCCATCCACTTTTGACAGCTAGGATTTTGCTGCTTTGTTTTCCAGTTGCACCATTTGGGCCCAGTGGATAAGCTGCTCAGTCAGAAAGCTCCCACACAGGCAGCAGTGTCCTTGGCTCAGGCTTGCTCTTGCCCCATCAGGCTTGACAAAAGTTCAGAAATGATTGATGTGGTAGCCCCAGTGCCCTCCCTTGGGATGACAGCACTCAGGAAAGCTGTCAGTGCTCAAGGAGAAAGGATCACCCCAGAAATGATGGCTTGTTTCAGCTTATCTCCAGAGTCACTTACTCGAAGATCATGAATACCTGGATCAGGGTTCCTACCTTCATGAGTTCTGGATAGTTGACACTGAGAGTTGTATTTCTGCAGTAGAATGTGGATGTGCCTCCCCCGGGTATCAATGCCATGAAGCAGCCAATATCTACAGTTCATTTGGTGCACTTGGTGGTTCAGAAGTCATGGAGGGCCATGTAAAACATCTGCCCAGGTTCAAATAACTGCAGATAAATCCCCTCTCAGAGGATTCTTCTAACTGTGCCTGGAGGGGTAAGAGGCACATGGTGTGTGAAGCAACAGGAGTCAGACACATTATGTTGCACTGGCTATACGTTACCATTCTCATGACCTGTGGCATCAGAGGAAGCTATTCTTGGCAATCATATCATCGGCAAGGTCCAGAAAGGTAATCCAGATGGCAATGAGCTGCATAGAGCAAATTCAGCTTTTCTTAGGAATTTCCCACTTGTTCCATACACTAGACCAAAGGTAGTGTTCCTACCTGGTGCCTTTATGCCTGCCCCTTGTGACTGGTATTTGTTCAGGCTGAACAATCATTTGTGTTAAATAAATGGCACATAGCAAAGCACTGGTTTTAGTAACTTGTAAGAGAAAAGCAGGGTATTAGGCCTAAAGTAGCTTTGAGAGAGCTCAGGGCACCGGTGTCCCACATCCATCCATTTCTTCCAAGAGCACTTCAGATTCCCTGTTCTTCTACAGAAACCATTTCTCACTATCACGTCTGGCCAGCCCTGACCTCAGATATGCTCTGGACTTTGCTTTCCTGGGGTGGCTATTTCTGTCATAGAAGAGTTCCTGGTAGCTTGGCATGGTTTCTCTCAATAAATCTTCACATACCCAATTTTTGTAAGCTTTTTTTCCACGTTAAGTGTTGAGCAATCTAATATTACACCATTTGTACTGAGTGTTCACTGTCATCAAGAGCAGAGAACTGCCTACTGGATATTATTTCCTTTCAGAGGCAAAACAAAGACATTTTTACTCAGCCTGAGTGGTTCCGTTGAATACAGTAAGTCTGAGCCCAGCTTTTCACACACATGTAGAACCACTGTCAGGCAGCCACCAAACACCACAGAGCTCTCTGACCTTTCAGGAGTGGTCTGTTCCCACTTGCAGAGCAACACAGGACAACAGAATTCCAGTTCACCAGCATTTAGAGTCCAGTTTGCATAGAAATAAATAATTACCCAAGCATCAAAGGCAGAGAGTCAGAGCCCAGTATCCATACACTGCATTCAAGGTGCACGGAACCTTGCTGTTCCCTTTCTGTGATCATTAGGATTGGCTCGTTCTAAGATGCTATTATTAAACAGATTCAAGGTACATCACATCTCTGGTAATAACTCTCATACCTTCAAGACTCGATTTTTGAGTTTCCTGTTCGCACACACCACATCTCTTGGCACTGGCATGGCAACTGTGTGCACAAAAGTGGCATCTGTGTACACACATGGCCAGCTACTTACCAGCTGGACTTGGACTGTGCTCCAAGTTGGGACACATAAATCCCTCAGAGCAGTTGAGTCCTACTTTTATTAAGTTACTGTCAAAACAGTGCAGTAATAGAGTAGCAGAAGCTAAAAGCTGATTCCAAGCAACGTAGACAAAACTGAGCTCACAGATCACTCAAGCAGTGCCAGCAGCGCGTTTGATTTTGCATCCATCTTTCCTAAACATGCTGCATTCAGCAATTCACACCTCACACCTCAGGCTAAAACATGTCTTCTCTTGTACAAGCCTCTTGCAAAGTATCCCTTATATTTTATTACCAATTCCTACTATTTGGACTGTTATTCCCTTGGTATGACTGGCTACCTCCCTGCTGCTTCTGACGGCAACAGAGATGAAGTGGGGGAAACAAAAGCAGCAGATGCTCTTCCTTCAGTCCCCACCACACTCACTGCCCTGCACTCACTGCTCCACCCCCGGACCTCGGTCCTCTCTCCATCCTTTCTGGATCTAGAGAGTGGGAGAACTGCCACTGCTAGCAAGTGGGATGGTGATAAGTGCCATTTGCTTCTTAATTCTTTATAATAATCTCTGTTGAAATGTTTAAAAAAAATTCAAAATCAAAATGAAAAAAAAAAACAAATGAAAAAACCAATACCAACCAAAAAACTCAACAAACCAAACCAGCCAACTACCATTGTCCTCAACTAATCTCCTCATCCTCAGGCTCTTCACATTTTCTCTTTTAGTGCCCATTTAACATAGACTCCCTTAATCTTGGCAATTATCATGAATTTTGCTGTGTCTGACTGGAAATCTCTAAGCAGTCGTTCGAATATCAGGCACTGTAAGATACATCCTGACAGCACCATCTCTATTCACACTTCTCCAATATGCCCTTGATAAATCATCTACTATATTTTCAACTCCTTTTCTGGATTGGCATTCAAACCTTCACTTGGTATTTCTGGAGTGTTAACAGCTGTCTCCCTATTCCTGGTGAATACTTAGCGAAGGTTCTTGAAAATAATCTCAAACACCCAGTGATCTGTTCCTAGGGCTGCTCAAGTTTTCCATAGATGCACTATGGAGACCATGAGGGGCACCACTGGTGCAGTCACCCCTTGTGACACTGGTATCTGGGTCTGCTAAACACTGCTTGAGATTAGAGATACACTTATAAGAGACAGTGCAGAGGTGGGATGGGAGATAAGTTGCAACATAAAAAGAGCAGATGGGGAACTGAGGCACGCTTGGCTTTCAACCAAATATGCAGAGCATGCTCTATATAAAATAAGAGAGAACAAGGAGGTGGCACTGAAAACTCTTAAATCTGTCAAATGACAAAAGAATAACAATTCTGGATTATAGACAATGACCCATTTCACAACTCAGAAAAAAAAAATCCAGTGGCCAAAGATTTAGCTATTTCTTTGGGGACTTGGGTTCAGTCCTTGACCCGTGAACACACTCTCAGTGCAACCTTTAGGAAATCACTTCATTTGCTTTCATCTACCTCCCTGTCTGTAAAATGGGAATAGTGACATTTCTTTACTGTGGTGCCAGACAGCAAGAATTTGGAGCATGGGGGTGCTCAGATGTCACAGAGTCTACTACTGCTCCTAAAAATGTTGAATATTCCTCATCTTCACGAGTGGTTTTTGATGTGCATGCAACACAGGGCAACTAGCAAAATGAAACAATTAGTTCTGTGACATTTTCAGCTGCCTAATGAGTTTCTCTTCTGCTTGTCACACAAGTATTTCAGAATTGGAGCTTGTGTTACCAGTTCTCAATATTTTATGCTTTTTCAGCCTGAAATTCAACAGCTGTTTCAATATTGCAGTTGGAGCCAACATATTCCATATAGATTTTCCTCAGAATGTTGCCATTTTTAAAAACCTTTGCCATGCCTCTTTGCTTTTCATGGCTTGATCATGGCTACCTCTTCATTAGAAATCTGGCAGTTGAGTTTTTCTCCTACAAATGTGTGAACTGAGTTTGTTTTAATGTCAGTGAGAATAATTTCTCTGAAAACTCAGGTTTCTGTCCCAGCACTTTCCCCCCACTCTACCAAGCTGCACATCATGTGCTTGTTAGTCAGTTTTCCACAAAAATACCACAAAAGTCATGCACAATACTGCTCTTTCCAGCCTTTCTACTTCTCTTTCTAGGTTCAAGAAGGTGTTGTATTTATCACACATGTTATTGCAGGGCCTTTTTTTTTGGTCCAGACCTTGTTTCTTGGAGCTGGTCCAGAAAAAAAATTCCTTATGACAGCTCTATATGCTATTGTTGTTAGTATTATTCTCTCAAAAGCACTGTACTGCATTGAGGATAAGCCTCCTTTTTACTCCTCCTGACACATTAAAAACCCATCTAGTGGGATCTGTACTCTGAAACTGGCCTTTCTCTCCTGTCCTGAGCTAACCTCCCACTTATGTTCCCTGTCTCGACTTCACCAGCCCTAATGTCAAGGGATGTAAGAGTCTTGCTTCCTGCTATTAGAAATCATTACAATGCCTGGATTGATTTTAAAATTACATTGACACTATCTTTGTCACCTGTACATAGATTAATATTCTTTCAAGCTTTTCATTCCTGCTGTGTTGCACATCCCACAAGAAGGAGCCCCTTTCTTTGTTGGAAGGACTCTGCAGCAGATCCATCACTGTCCAGGGCTGGAACACACATGCAGGTTGTTATCTCTGAAAAGCTTTCAGTCATATACTTTGGACCACTTGAAACAGATTTGTTTTTTAAATACAGCATTTAGGACAAAGGAAAATATACCTTTGTATTTGATAGTACTTGAAAGTACTATGAGGGAAATGGAAAAAAGTACCTCTTGTGTGAGCCTTTCTTCACCTGCTGGGTGCCTCCTTTTTCCCTTGGTTCCTCCTTTCTGCTCATGGGGACCCAGGTCTCCCAGGAGCCCTGCCTGGTGAGCCTTCTCCTGCCACACTACGGCTCTGGGGGCACAGCGTCAGCCCAGCATCGAGCTGCTGCCTACAAAGAAAGCTCATGGTGACCCACATCTTCCCAGGGCTCAGCCAGGCAGAGCAAAGGGTTAAAAAATTGTGAGGGATTTCTCTGTGAGCCATGGAAAGGACTAAGAAAACGGAAACTAGCCTGAATTTAAACTGAGGACCTCATTCTTCCGCCAAGCCATTCGGTTTCTTAATCAACTGGGGCCTTGTTTTGCAGTCAGTCATCAGAGGCTTTAGAAAGTCGTTCAGACAAATCTGTAAGGGGAGATCCACAAAGGATGTCTTTTCTGTGGCACTCTCTACCTAGAATATGCAATGCTGGGGACAGGGCTGCCCTCAGTGGTGCTTCTGTACCGTGGAGCACAATGCACAATGATGCTATAGGATACTTCCACTACTGAGCTCCTGCTTATTTAAATATGCATTTAATTAAGGAAAGTACTGTAGGAAATTAAGCAACGAGCTTTCCCAATGGTACTTCTTCTTCCTAGGAGAAAATCTTTCTCAGGTTTCGGAAGTACTGCAGTCTGCTCCAAGTCAGACCTTTCTTTCTCTCATTAGCTCTGCAGTCCTGTCGCTTACTAGATTTCTAGCTTCTAAGGAAAAAATTCCTTTTTTTTTTTTCTTCTCAATCTGGTAATGCTTTAAATGATTTCTGAGAACTACACTTTTATTACTCATTATTATTGAGTCAGGAGAAAAAAAAAACCTCACATAATAGCAGAAATCTGATTATTCTGGGAAACTTTGAAATTCCCTTCTCCAGTGGTATTCTTTGATGTGTCTATTAAATAAATAATGATTTTTACATCTAAGGTTTATCTTACAGTGCAAATACACCATTATCCTCAGTGTAAAAACACTTTTCATTGTTAGCCACCGTAAACAGGAGCTGAAGCTGTGATTCAAGAGTGCTTGAAGCTGACCTGCCCAGGTATGGGGCAGTGTAATTTTTTCACATTAACAACTTGTGAAGGAGAAATGGGCCATGGAGACAGAGGCACTGCAACAGGGGGAGGGAAAGAAGAGGTTAGATCAAAATAGAAATGTCGTGCAGGCAAAAAGAAACTAGCAGGCACTCTAAAGACAGAAACACATCCGATTAGAAACAGAATATGAGTCTTTTCATAAGATTTTTCAATCACAGCCTCAGGCACTTTGTATGACAGCGGGAAATAGGATGACATTTCTGGAATGGTACAGAATTAAAAATAATAAAAAAGATCAGAGTTTACTGGAGAAGGAACTCACTAAAGACTTCAGCAATGGTACATGCAGGACATTGCTATGTAAAGCCACCTAAAGTAATGTATTTTTATGTATTTACTTGGTGTGATAATGGCTTTTACTGTTTAGTGTGCAGTCTGGAGTCCAGCACTGCTCAGTACCTGTTCAGCTCTCTCCAGGTGTGCCAGGACTTGTGCTCTGTGCCAGTGACTTGTTCTCCCCACTGTGCCCCTGGGAGGCTGGGAACTGCCTCATTTGCAGCTCGGGATGGAGCTGTGCCACTGGGGGCAGGGGCAGGGGCAGGGGCAGGCAGCTGCAGCAGAGGAGCTCTTGTAGAGCCCACAGGCTTTCGTGGGGAGGTGTGTTATCTGGGCACTGAGAGAGCCTCAAACCTCTCCTCACCATCTGACTTTCACCCACAACATCCTGGCATGGGGAAGCCCCTCTAATGCCGCACACGGTCCTGTGTTCGCATTGGTTTGGGTGCCTAGTGCTGGGCTGGTAGGCAGGACACTTCTGGAAATGCAGGGGGCTCCCAGCCCACCTGCCTGAGGTGGGCACCCCCCTGGGCAGTCTTTAGCTGTGTGTGTCAGAGAACGTCCCCTGCAGCAGCTCTCTGTGAGCCACGCGAGGAGGAGCACGTGGGACTCACAGCAGCACTGCAGGGAAGGGTGCACAGCAGCAGCACATCAGCACCGGGCACAGGGAGAACAGTGAGCAGGACAGGGCAGGAGGAGCTGGAAGAAAAACTCCCATGTTTTTTCCTGCTTTTATCCACACTTTTGTGTCCTGATTTCTCTGAGGTTTTGTGGGTTTTTTTGGTTGGTTTGGGTTTTTTTTGTTTTGGTATGTTTTGTTTTGGTTTTTGCATCACAGATTAAAGCCAGAAGTCTTCTCCTGTCTCTCACTGGCAGTTCCCACCTGTGTCTTCCCAAAATTTCCCATGTCTGCTGCTCCTCCCAGAAGTCTTGTAACACCTTTTGTTACCACTCTCCAAGCACACTCATCAGACAAGACTGGAAGAAGCAATCACCACAGGCTTCTCACCGCAGAGAAGCAATCTTGTGCTCTGGAAGCAAGGCCCCGTGCAACAGATTGCTGGAAACTGGGAACTTACCCTGGCAGAGTGCTGCTCTTCCACTTGTTTCCCAAAACGAATGTCCATTTCCAGAAACCAGAGGTGATAAATCTGGGAAGTGTTTACACCTGGAATGGAAAAGCTGTGTTTAAAACGAAAGCATAAGAAGAGCAGTGATGAAAGGGTGTTTAGTTTGGGTTGTGTTCCCTTGCAGCACTGTGCGAGCACAGCCCCAGCCCCTCTCCAACCCTTCCCATCCCTGTCCTGAAACAGGAGCAAGGAATAGTAAAGGAAATGGAAGAGAGCTGTGATCAGTGAAAGCGAGAGAGGGCATTTATTTGGAAACCAGAGCTCCTTCCTGGCCTCCGGACTATTCACCTGTATAAATGTATCAGCAAGCCCCATCAAACCACCTTTGGCTGGCTGGTTTCTTCCAACTGATATTTCCAAAAGAAGGCTCCTCGTTTTGCAGTCATGCTTACTTGGAGCTTGGTGCAAGGCTCCAGGTTTTGTGTGCTTCCTACATGAAGCAGCTAAGAGGAGCTTTCAATGCTTTTCTGATTTTTAGTCTCCTGAGCTGCTGGATCCAGTTCAGCCCTGAGCACTACTCACTTCTGTGCAGTCCAGATCCTTTTTACGCAATCCAGTCTAAGTGAAGGCTACCAAACAGAGCAGCATTTCTCCTTCAGCCCTACCAGATGGGGCCTCCTAGGTCAGATCCTTGTATGCATAGTTATGGCCTGACACGAACTGAGCTGAGCCTACAGTGAATGTCATCTGGTTTGTACTGGGTGAACAACATGGTCTGAGTCAACCTACAGCTTGGGGATACCCAGAGGCAAGAGAAGGGAGAGGGTGGGAATGCACATGTGGGATGTGAGGAGGCCACCTCTGTTGGAAGCAGCTTGCATTTAAATGGGATTAAGTGTTTCATGAATCTACACCCTTAGTTACATGGGATTTAGCTGCCAGGCCACTCTTAGTCATCACAGTTTGCAGCGTCCCTCCCAGAGGCCACTCCACAAAGTGTGTGCCACAGCACACCATCATTTCCAGCACTTCTACTCCCTTGTTTGGCCTGGAAGCTGATGGAAGGGTTTCTGCACGTCAGCCCCACAAGTTCCTTACCGGTCAGGGCAGCCACAGCCGTGCCTGCTGTGAAGACCTCTCCAACACTCCTCTCGGACTCAGGGATGCAGCAGCCAAAGGAAGCTGTGTCCCTGGGATCTGTCCATGTCACAGCCCAGCAGCTGTGCCTGCTGTGGGCAGGAGTGGCCAGCCCAGATGATACTGCTGCTGCCCATCAGTCAGCATCAGCCCAGCTTCAGACAAACATGTTTAGCATCTCCAGAGCAAGCTGTGATTATATCCTGGGCAGCACAAAGAGCCACAGGCCAGTAAATGAACGGAGAACAAAAATTAACTCCAGTCTGTGTGGCTTGCCAAATTGCAGTTGGTTTCATGTCCTCAAGTGAGTTCAAACATGATAGCAGTTCCCAATACAGCACAAGACTTAGAAAAAGCCCTAAACCTGGCACAGTGGGGATGGCAGCTCCTGCTGCCTCAGAGGATGAGCTAATCAAATTACACAAGAGGAAGAGGGTGGCAGTGCTCAACTTTCACCTTTTCTGAACTGTTGCAATTTTTCCAGGAAGGGTGTTGGTTCTTTCAAGAAATCCAGTCATCTCCTGTAGATTCACATAGTGAAAGTGCTTGCAGGTACTTTTAAGACGCAGCCATGGGCCACATGTGGTTCTCAGCCCAAAGTCTGCTGAACAGCCTTGCTTCTCCTTTTCTTTACATCTGTGGCAAGGCATGGTAGCACTGTTCCAGTTCAGTAGAACTTGTGAGCATGCCCAGAGCTTTATCCAGCTGCTTTGGCTGCAATTCTGTCACTGGATAAACGGACCTAAAATCAACGTCAGTCTGGTCCTCTCCTTACCCTGGCAGCGGCTGCATGCTCCCGTCTCTCTTCCTTACATCAGTGGTGATATTTATCTGACCTCTGGAGCTGAGCGGAGTTCCAGCCACCAATTGGGCCAAAAACTAAGTCCACGAGGAAAAAGGAATATGTTTTTGCTGGTTTAAGCCATATCCATAAAACCAGAACTAATCCAAACCCTCTATAAGACAGTTTCAAATGGTAAGTTAGTGTAAACTTAGGCTCCTCTTGTATTTATCATTCTGCAAGGTGTCAGATATGTTTCACAACCGCAGAGAAATTTTTGAAAACATGAGTGTATTTAAAGACATTGTTCTTCAGAAAGTCTTTCTTTCTTAACTCAGGGGAAAAAAACCCAACCAAATCTGCTTCTTTCTTTCTTAACTAAGGGGGAAAAAACCCCAAATCTGCTTCTAGGAATTTCTTTTTTGAAGCATTTTCAGGAAACAAAAACTTGCAAGATTATTACCCCCCTTCCCCAAACAATGAAAAACAAACAAAAAGAAAAAGGGGAAAAAAGAGAGAGAGAGAGAAGAAAGAAAATTTCAGTTGAAGAAGCAAAAATCTTGAATAATTTCTCATAGTCTTTTACTGGAATCCAATAAACACATTACCAAATTACACTGTATATTTTACTAGGGTAACTTATCTCTGTGTATATTAGAGGCACAGCATTAAGAAAAACAATAAAAAATATTAACCTTCTTTGTATAACTCAGTAGAGTTATAAAATATCTAATTGAATAAACTACATTTGACAAGAACAAATGGTGACATTTCCATGTAATGTTGTCTTTTTGGCTTCCTGACAAAGAAAAGCTTAAGGAACCATGAGTTTTGTTTCCTAAGGGCAAGTTCTTGTACTTGTATCAACTCAGCAATCAATAATAAAGTATGAGCAAAAGCACTTTTGATTTATGAACTGTATACTTTGAGTGAGTTTAATAGTTTAATCTTACGCACGTTGCTGTGAGTGTTTATTTTCGTTGTACTGCACAGAACTGCTTAATGGAAAATACTGCATTAAAGCAGTAAAGCAGCCATATATGTAGAAAAACAGAAAAGGAATAATTAAGACACAGTGAAATTGATACTGTGCTGATTTCTTGTAAGCAGAAGAGCACCATTACATTGAGGGGGAGCAAAACCCCAGACAGGGAGCTTGCACTGATGTCACCTCTCAGCAGAAGAGCATCAGATGAACAGGCCTCCTCTTCCTCGGCAAGCATTTGTCACTCTTTCCCTCAAAGAGTAGAGTTCAGCACTCCTGAGTTTTGATACTTGCCTTAGGTGCAGCTTTGTAGCCAGTTCCCAATTCTGTCAATGTGGCTTGTCCAGCATGTCCCCTCCAAATCACCGCTGCAATGGATCTGCCAGCTTGCATGAAGCTGGGAGTCAGCCAGCAGGGGTTACGTGTGTTGGTTTAAACTGACCTAGAAAGGGCTTACCAACAATAACACTTGTCTATAAAAATATCACTCCCATTTGTCTCTGGGAATAAGGAGTGGACTTTTATGAGACTAGCTGTGGAGTGAATCACTGCTGTCCATTACTCACAGCTGAAATTGGATGTGACCTGCACCTGGTGTTAGGGACAGGGTGGCTTTTCCCACCAAGCTCTCATTCAGACCTGATAAGGATTTTCACAGTGTGTATTATCCTGTCAAAAGCATGCTCTTTCACTTTGGACTACTGATGTTAGGCACAGATGGGCTTCTGGTTGCCAGGCAGATGATAATGTTCCAGTGAGTTTCAGTTAATACTAAATGGAAAGTGGCTCAATCTGCATGTCTCGCTAGAAACAACAAAACAACCATCTTGAGAATCAATATTGATAATACTCTGAATGTGAAGCAAAAAAATAAACACAGCGACAAGGAGCACGTGTCATGTGGTGACTCTAATAGCTGTTAAGAAACTGCAAGATCATGCAACAAGAAAAGCAGGACATTTAAAAGAGAGCCAATTCTTCAGAACTGTATTCCAATGAAGACCATGCATTAATTATCAGATTGCAGATCATCTATACAGAGCCATGAGCTTTACTTGCCAAATCCACGTTCTGGCCTAAGTGAGCACCACAGGCAGGAGCAACACAGGAAGAAGAGGCAGACTCGGGCCAGCTGCCACGTAGATCATGGACATCTTAGGAGCATTCAGGAGTTGGGAAGAGCCCTCTCACCCTCCTTTGGCAAGGGGACATAGGGCTGAGGCAAGCCCACACTTGTGTTATTGGATGTGGGGTTTTTGTTCTTCTTGGCCTATGAAAATGTGATGAGACAAAGCAGCAGGCAAGGAGGTTAGTTTTGTAATTCTATCTCAACCCACATCACACACAATGATGAAAAGAGATACTTGCTCACCCAGCTGCTTCAGGCAAGGAAAAAAGTGCTCAGGACCATGTGTGGACTCAAATAGCTCACATGGACCTTACCTTTCTCGAGAAGTTTAACTTCTCAGCCTGGTTATGCAGTCAGTAATTCATGGAAAATCGTATTATCTGGCATTTCTACAGCAGCCAAACTGATGTCTCTGAGAGCCTGCTCTGTTTTATTAGTGTCAGCTTCCTTTCTTCTAATTTATGGAGGAAAGCTTTTCAGGAAAGCATAGAATTATGGTCCCTTCCAACCCAGAGTGGCCTGGGTTGGAAGGGACCCTAAAGGCCATCTAGTTCCAACCCCCCTGCCCTGGGAAGAGACACTTTTCACTAGACCAGGTTGCTCAAAGCATATGGACAGAATCTTTCTTAGCTCACATCATATTACCAGTAGCCTGACTTCTGCTAAGTGTTCAGCTAAAATAGATTTAATCAACTCATCAAAACAGAGGACTGTTTGAATCAAGACAGTTCGTGTGTCTCATTGTACAAGCAGGATTCTCTTTTATTTAAACATGAGTGTGTGTGTATGTGCAAGAAAATAAAAAAAAATTTGCTATGTTCTAAACAAATTTAAAGCAAGCAAAACCCACAGGAGACAGAACTAGGAAAGACACTCTGTGGCTGGTTTTGGATTTGAACCAAGAGAAATGCATTTTGGCCTTAGTTCCCCAATGTGTTCATTCCAGAAGAGTCCATGTGACATCCTAAGCTTCTCAGTGGAGGACGGCACTGAGATTTTGGACACAGGTGAAAGATAAAACATGTGCAAACCCACTGAACAACTGGCAGTGCTGGGGCAAACCCTGGTTCAGGGCTGGTGCTGATTCCACTGACCTCGATGCAACTCTTCTGAGGCTGGAGGCAGGCAGCCTACTCATTTCCTGGTGAGCAGGGCAGCATCTTCATTATCCACATGCAAACATGAGAGAGGATCGTCACAAACTAACCTGGAATGTAGAAACAATTTGTGCATCACTTAGCAAAGCGAAGAAAAACACTACATGAGTGATTGCAGTCCTCAAGGAAGGGAAAACAGAGAACAACGTCGTCAAAGCTTAAGTAAAACACAAATGAGAGTGTTTGTGTGTTCCCTCATCTGCAGTCTCAGCTCTCCAGCCGGCTTACGCAGGCTCGCCCTTCACTATGGCAGTGAGACGAGAAAAATCATGTGCTCATCTCAGTATGCCATGATTTAATGCCCTAGAAATCAACTTTATTTTTAGTATTTTTTTTTATAGTTTGTAATTTCAGTTGGACCTAGATAATTTTTTCAAAAAGATCATCACAGTTTTACCTTTTCTAGTAACAGTGAAGTTATTACGGATGCAAATTATCACATTATAGTCGTTGCCACGGAAATAAACTGCAGTGTTATAAGCAGAAAAATAAAGAGCCTGCTGCAAAAGAAGATGCAGCAGCCACAGCTTTGGGGAAGTGCTTTTTTGGTAGGAAATTATGAACTGATTGTTCCACACCTCTTGAGCTACAGGAGGCAATACAGCAGCCCCATTTTGCATTTTTATAGAACTGTGCATAATGCCTCAAGTCACTTTAGAAGCAGAGTGCCACCTACCTCATGGCTTGAGGTTAAAGGGTAGTTCTGTCACACCAGGAACTCATGTGGGACCTTCTGAAGGGTCTTTGCACTACAGCCTGTTCCTCCCATGCTGAAACAATCCCAGCAGCACAGATGCCAAAAAAACAATTCTCTTTTGTAGTGATAATGTGCATACATGAGCATGGCTAAGACACCTTATAGCAGATCCATCCTTTCAGAATTTCCCCTTTCAGAACTTCCAGAAGGCAGGAAGATTTCTCCACTGGCCATATCCTTTGAGCCTGTAGCCATGTGATGTCACACACGTATAGAGAGCTATAAGGGGGCCAGAGTCTGATGATATGTAGGGACTCATTTTAAAGGATGAAAAGAAAAAAACTCATTAAAATCAGCATTGCTTAGCTACTCTTGCATGGTGAAGGCAAAAAACACATGGTCAAAAAGAACCTCACAATCAACTAACACAGATTTTGAGAAGAGCCATCTCCTAATCGTGCTCAGAGGATGCAACAGAGCACTGGGAACACCAAGCCCCCGGGCAGGCTGCGTGCGGAGGCAGCTGCTGTCGGGGGCACACACCTGATACTCGGGTGGAAAGCACAGGAGTGGGTGGGTGAGGAGAACAACACTCACTGCAGGGAATTCTTGACACCCAGGAGAACTGGTTTGCATCTTGTGAAGTCTGACTCCAGGGCACGGGGAGTCAGGAGCTGAGGGTGAAGCTGCTCTCCTGTGCTGCCTGCTCACAGTGAGCAGTGGGTGCCTGGCCTTTCCAAAGGGCATGTCTGTGCCAGGGAGGGGACAGGGGACAGTGGAGTTGGAGAGGACACAAGCCCACCGCTCTCACCACAAACACCTTCCTTCAGTTAACAGAGACACAAAGGTTTCTATAGAGATCCTCAATGTTTCATTTTCTAATCTGCTTTTCTAGCCCCACCAGCGGAATCAGAGGATCAGGCTTGCAGTGGCTCCCGTCCACATCCCTGCCTTACTTGATGCTTAACCCACGCTCTCCAGGTGGGATTCTGCCTGGCTTGGGCACGGCTGCAAGTCAGCGGCCCTGGCAGCTGCCCGTGCCCGACCTGCCCGGGCGCCGTGCTGCCGGCCAGCCCAGCAGCCACCCTGCTGCGGGGCAAGCAGCCACCCTGCTCCGGGGCAAGCAGCCTCCCTGCTCCGGGGCAAACAGCCACCCTGGGGGCACACGGGCAGGCCAGGCACCCTGCCCCGGGGCAAGCAGCCTCCCTGCTCCGGGGCAAGCAGCCTCCCGGGGGGCACACGGGCAGGCCAGGCACCCTGCCCCGGGGCAAGCAGCCTCCCTGGGGGCACACGGGCAGGCACAGCGCACAGAGCCAGCCCCCGGCTCCTGGAGCATCCAGAGGCTGCCGTGGAGGTGCTGGGCACTGCCAGAGCCCAGACAGGCTCTGCTTTCCCAGTCTCAGGCAGACTCATGTCACAAACAGTCAATTAGCGTTTTGGAAGTTAAATAAACAAACAGAGAAGAGATTATAACTGATTAACTGAAGGGCAGGAAACATGAGAAGCTGGTTTGCTAGAAAGAAAAGCTCTTGTGCTGAGATGTCCTGTAATTAGCAGCAACAAGACCTACAGAAATTTATGAGGGAAAAAAAATCCATGAACCCTTCCTGTTTAAATGTTCTCCTTTCACATGTTTTGCTTGGAAGGCTAACTTAAAACACAAACACAGACTGTGTCTCAAATACCGAATAGATTCATGTTCTGCAGCAGTAATATACTTGGATTGCAAAGCAAATGGATGTGTATCAATGCAAGTCCTTTTTTTTCCCCCCCAAATGATGTATTTTGTTAGCAACTATCAGATTGACAGCTCTATCCCTCCCTCCAAGCACCTGGAAGGCAATTTGGTTCCTGCTGGCAAATGCTGGCAGTGCCCCTTGGAGCACAGCTGAAGACTGAAGACACTGGAGAGCCAAAGGCCTTTGCCAGGACTGACCAATGAGATTCAGCAATAGTTTAGCAATTCCAGCTCAGCGATGGCCTACGTGACCTGTTTACCAGAGTGCAGTGGAGCTGCTGTTGATTATGCTGAAATGAACCTCCCTGGTTTCATTATACTGGCTGGGAAGTGTCCTCCACCTGGCTCCTGGAGCAGCACAGAATCTCCCCGAGTCATGTAATGAAATCCCCAGGCAGAGCTGAAACCCTGACCTAGATTTCAATGGCTCTCCAAGCTGCATTTACGCATCTTCAGCATGGCTGTGTTTACTCCCTTAAATTGCAGATAAACTGCAAATTAAAGAGAGCCCTGCAGATTCATGTCTGCTTTGCTGTCCTGGCTTTGCCTTACTTTGTTGGATAACTCAGAAGACAACTTGAATCAAAACTGAGACTTGCTCAAATTGATTGCAAACCTTAGCAGACACTTGGAAAAGCAGCATGAGCAGGCCAGCAGTAATTTCATTGGGAAGGAGGATGGCATGTCTGATCCTGACTGCACGCATAGAGCTTATTAGCATCGAGTTATTATTCTGCATTATGGCGTGTCCCAGGTGCAATTACAGCTCCAGGATGCAGCTCTCTGCACATGGCTAAGTATGGTGATTACACTTGAATACAAAGGTGAAGGAAAGAAGTACTATTCTATTTCCCTGACAGTAAAATGCAAAAAACTCAAGGTAAATCTGCGTATCAATGCGAAATAACATAAAGAAGCAGAGCTGTGATGGCTTCCCCATCACATATCAGTGGCAGCAGGATTAGGCCACTGGAATCCTCTGGAAAACCCTCAAATACAGGGCAGCCCTTCTTCCCCTTCCAAAAACAACCATGGATATGGGGAAGAGAACCCAAAGCCTGACGAGCTTCCATTACAGCATGTCACAGCTGTTGCTGTGCAGGAGCCGCGGAGGTTGTTAGCACCCAGTAATATCTTGTGAGAAATGAGCAGAGCAGGGGGCTCCTATATTTCCTTTGCTAATTTGCCACTGTTGCAAGTGTGGAGCCCTTTTCCCAGGCTACAGTCACAGATACAGGAGGAGCTGTTTGACTCCTTGCACAGTGTTCCTGTAGCTGCTTAAAAACCTGCCTGTGGACAAGCTGGAGGTCCCTGGCTGGGGCTGCTCCAGGGCAGAGTGAGAGAGGGTATCAATGCTCTTTGGAGCCTGCTGAAGCCTTGTTCACATTAAAAAGCAAATGAGTGGGTGACAATTAAAGTGGTGTATATTTATATTTTTGTGTAAAAAGAGCTCTCCCACAATCCCACTCCACTTACTTCAGCACAGCACTGAGTTGCCATTAATTTACAGTCACCAGAAGAGAGAAGAAATTAGAACATCTGACTTCTTTAAATAAAGATTTTCTATTTTAGTACCCAACACTGTGCACTTTCTTTGCAGCCCAGGCAAGAGGTATTGGCAAAGGTTGACAGTACTTGCAATGGTAAAAAAACATTTTGAGAAATCCCTGTCAGTGTTTGGGTATTTGTGGAGCTGTGAAAGGCCAGCCTGTCCCCAAAAAGAGCTGTCACCCAGCGGGAGCTCCCCAGTATCCAACCTCATGGTGACACAGGTGGGAGGCACAGGTCTCACAGGTGTACGTGGGAGCTGGGCAAGAGCTCTGCCCTTCTCAGCCCATCAGGTTGCACTCAGAATAATCTTGCTGAGGAGAAAACCAACAGGGCTGAGAAATGGAAAAGAGTGGCAGAATCAAGGCTCTTTGTGCACTTGGAGTCAGGCAGGGCTAGAAGAGCTTTTAAGATGGAGAGGGGAATCCAGCTCAGTTTTGAATGCACAGGAAGCTGGAGGTAAAGTCTGAACTTCCTTATCACCTCTGGCTTTGTGTTTGTCAGGTGCCATGGCTCTTCCCCCAGCCTGCTCTTTGTGCACACCAACGGAGACCCCACAGAGCTCAGTTCAGCTCTGTGCTGCTCCCAGTGTCTTAAGGAGCCATGCCTGTGCCCAGGGACTAATCTTGGAATAAAGCCCTGCTCTGCTTTATGAAAAGTGAGAGAATGAGGGTTCAGGTGAGCAGGAGGTCCTGCTCCCACCCTGCTGTGGGCTGCACCCTCACAAGCAGCCCCGTGCTGGGGCTCTGGCAACCACTTGGCCACTCCGTGGGTCAGACCCTGCTCTCTCTCATTTGGCCAAAAGCCACCCCACAGTAAAATGCTTTGGAGTGACACTGGCAGGGAGGGAGAGTGAGGGGAGCCAGCCCACTCCCTCTCATCACAACGTGCAGCTCTGCCAGACTGAACAAACCCCAAAGCTCTTCCTGCTGTGTGAAGTGCTTGTGAGCCTGTGGTGGAGCAACCTCCTCCTGGGCATGGAACTCCACACCCAGGATCATGTCCACCAGTCAGGCTGACAGCTGGCCAAGAGGAGCAAAGCTTGGTCCAGGAAGGGACATTAGCTTCCTTTTCAACTGTTCCCTGAGGAAACGTTTGGGCAGTGGTCCTCATAATGAGGGGGGTATTATATTCCCACTGTTCTGCAGAGGCTTGGGAAAGCCAGGCACTGCCTGGCACTGCACTGCCTGCAGCAGCTGGGGCCATTTCGACTCTGGTCCTTTTCCTCACAGATACATTCATGAAATTACCTCTACTCCTAGCCCATTGCTGGCCCTGCTTGTGCAGCCCAAACACTGTCCTGCTGTTTTCAGTTGGGGCTGTCAATAACCCTTTTGCAGGATGAGGTCCCTGTCTCTGAAGAACTTGCATCAGTGGCCTCTTCTGTTAATTGTTAATCCCCAAAACATAACTGCAAAATAATACAGTTGGTTAAGTGAGAAAATCTCTTTTTTCGTGAGAAATTCTCTTTTTTTGAGCCACCCTGATAGCACTTTCGTGCTCTGTTGTGCTGGCCACGACCGTGCGCACTCCAGTGCCCAGTGAGTTTCCCCGTTTGGCCTCACCTCCACTGCTGTGACTTGCTGGTGAGACTGTTTGGTGCGTCACTCACCCCATCCCACTTCCTCAGCTCCAGTTTGTTCCTCTGCTCCTCCATATGGCTCAAACGATGGCTCTGATGCTGATTAAAAAGAACTTTAAAATAGGTATGGTTGAATTTACATCTTCAAAGATCTCTGAGAAATGTTAATCTGTATTTTGGAAAAAAATTAAAAAGTACATTTTTGAAACAGCTCCTGTTTCAGCATATGTGATAAAAGGTGAGGAAACAGAGGGCTGGACGGAGGAGTGAGGTGTGGGAACCCATTTTCCCTCCTTTGGCACATGGCTGGGGCAGTCGCTGGTGGCTCACGGGCAGCTGTCCAGGCTTGGCCCTGCCCGGTGACCACAGGCAAGTCCAAGTGAAGCACCAGGCTGTCAGCAGGGCCCTGGGCAGCTCTGGCAGGAGTTTCTTCAGGGGGCAGGGGAGTGGAGCAAAAGGCTGGAATGCTGGGGGATGCCTGAGCAGTAGGGAGCCCTCCTGGCCATGCAGCTGCCACGAGGGCTGAGGCTGGAGCAGTCCCTGCCCTGCTGGGGACTGCTGTGGCTCCCTGGGCAGAGTGAGGGCATCAGGGGCTTGCTGTTCCTAATGCTTGCCTGCCTTTTGTGGTGTGTGCCTGAGGAGATTAATGACCAGTACAAATACAGATTGATGCAGTCGAAAAGATTCAGCTGCTTAAATCTGTAGCTTTTAGAACAGATGGCTGCTGTAGGACCCCACTGCCTCAAAAAAGCAGGATACGGGGAAGAAAAGGCCGCAGCAGCCCATGTGTTCCCATCAAACACACTCAGTGCCTTTTCTTTATTCTGCAATGGCACTGGAGGACCACGAGATCACTGACAGACCATAATGAGCTGAGACCGCTGACCAGGGCATAGCTGCATTCAATGACAACTGCAGTCCCTGCACAGTGCCAGGGAGGTGTGCCTGGGGAGTGGCGTGCAGTGCTCCGACAGCCTTCCCGCACCCCACTGCCTCTCCCAGGGCGAGAGCAGCATGCCAGGAGCCTTCCCTCGGCCAGGAACCACTACTGGCATCGGCGGCTGGTCCCCCATCCTGGCAGGGCTGCCTTCCCTCACCAGTCCTGGCGAGTCCACTGGAGGGAGGCTCAGCCTTCCAATTAGAGCTGCCTGAGAAGAGCAATATGAATGAACAACAAAGTACCAACCAGCAGCACTTGCAGATGCCCTAAAGGTGATACAGGTTCTTTTATGTTCTCCTAAATTAGATTCATGGGAATTCATTTGGCACTGCCAATACTGCAGGCTCAGGAGCACTACATCATCCTTTATGGGCACATTAATACGGGTTTCAGTCTCTGTCACATTTAGTATCAGCAATTATTTCAGACGCAGCTGTAGATCAGCTCCCTTTTGATCACAATCTGCCACCCTTTTCTACCATTCAAATTTATAGCAACATTAATAGTTCAAAAGTAATAGTGTTTACTGTGTACTGGGTTTCAATAAATTAGGAGGAAGAAACAGTTCCTAAACAAAGACTCCAGAAAGCACCAAAGATAAACTGAATGTAAGCTTTTTCACCCTGATTAACACATCCTTGTCTATTGGCAGAAAGTTTCCATTGCAGCTGTGAGAAAATAATTCCATGGATTATATCACATCAATTCAAAGTGAAATTCAAAGCCAAAGAGAAAGCAGAAAGGCATTCCCTGTGTTCTTACAGAAAATATCACTGCTTCAATTAGGTGCTACAGATGCTTGGAGTAAACATATTTTCCACTGGTTTTCTTAGAACCATACCCACTTAAATCTCCAATATTCTTCTGCATGTTGATTTCTCATCCCAGTTTAATACCATGCCTCTGGGTGTTAGTGGTTAAGGGAATACTGCCAAGCAATGAAAGCCAAGGAAAGCTGGGATAAGAAGGGAAAATATGGCCTTTATATAGTAAATAAACTTTTCAGCCTTAATGTAATGGCTGCTGTCAGCATAACTCAGAGGGGAAAAAAATAACCCAGTGCTAGTTGTACCTTTCAGTTCTTGGACCATGTGAATGTCCAGTTCTCCAGTTTTGAATCTGCTCCCAATCCAATGGAAATAGTGCACACAACTGAGCTTTCAAGCCTCTAATAAATCTCATCTTTGTGCGGAATCCCTGGGATTCAGAACAAAAACAAAACTAGATAAGACTTCTCAATATTTCAGTAAACACCATCCCTTTTTTCCAGTAAAACCTCGAATTCTAGGAAATCTAGACATCCTTTTGATATAACAAGCATGGAACAATAAGTTTGGAATTGAAACATTGAGTAATTAGTACACGTGAATGGCACATGAATACATGTCACACATATATGGATCTCTTCAAAACAACAACCACAGTTAGCAGCCTTGTTGCGTCCAAAATATGAATGCTCTGGAAGATACAAACCTCCTCTCCCACCAAAGTCCTTCCCAGAAAATTTTCACCCTAAGTTACTACCATGTGTATCCTTCCCTTGCAAAAGCATGGGGAGAGGAGAAGAGAGGAAGAAATCACTGGGTTTTTAGGTGTTTATAAACTGCAGCTTACTTTAGAGCTAAAACATCCTGGCAGATGGTACCCAGCATCTGGGAGAATGCAAATGCACAGATATAAAATTTGTTTTCTTTATTCCTCTTAATTTGCACTCTCTTTGGTTACAGTGTATCGTGATAAGATCTATTTCCTATGCTTGTCTCTTAAATTTAAATCTCAAAGCAACGTTTATAAACATTACAACCTATCAGTTATTGCTGTAGTACAGTATCGCTGATCTGAATTCAAATCAGTGACAGTGTGCATAAATATGTCACATAAAAATACATCTAACAACACTTTCCCAAACAAACATCTAAGATTTTTTTTAAGAGATGGCAGAGGAAGAAGAAAAAATAGATTACATTAGCATACCTCATGGAAACAAATGGTTTGACCTTGTAGGAATAAAGGTAGGAACAGCTCCATTAGTCAAGGAAAAACCTCCTAAAATTATAAAGGTTGGCTGTCTGGGGGGCAAGAACCACCTCTGTTTATTCCTCCTTGGCAGCAGCAGGCGCAGCAGGCAGCACAAGCCGTGAGCGCTCTCCTCAGCCCTGCGATAGCCCTGCGATAGCCCTGTGATGACCCTGTGATAACCCTGCGATAACCCTGCGATGACCCTGCGATAACCCTGTGATGACCCTGTGATAGTCCTGCGATAGCCCTGCGGTACCCCTGCGGTAGCCCTGTGCCACACGGGCTGTGCCCCAGCCCCGGCAGCACGGGCAGGATGCCGCAGCAGGGGCCCGAGCCTGTCCCAGCCGGTCACCGGTGAGCTGCGGGGCCCCAGTGGGGAGCAGCCCCGAGATGAGCCCTGCTGGTCTCGCTGGGGTGCAGCACAGCCGGCTTCCCACTCCTGCCGTGCCCTCTCCTGTGATTAGCTCTGCGTTCTGAGTAAGTGGGAAGATCTGAGTTTACCCGCTCTGACTGCTGCTGCAGCTCCCCCAGTCCCATAGGGATGCCATGCGGATTTGCTTTTCATCAGTGGTGCTGGAAAACCACAGGACCTCTTTGTTTAGAATAGCAGGTCAAGGCTATTCCCAGCTGAAATACTGCAGGAGGAAACAGCACTCAAAAGAAGGATAGCTTCTTCCCAAACCCGGCGCCATGCTGAGAACCTTCTGTGCCAGCTTTCCCGGGGCTGAGGGGATTGAGTAGCTCTGTTTTGCTTGCTAAATTAGCAGCTAGGGTATCAAGGGCTATCTGCAACAGCTGTACACCTGAAAAACCTAGAAAATATTCCCATCAGAGGCCTGAGACTAAGAGACCTGGAGACACATGTCTTTTAAAGTTTGGATCTCTCCTTAGCATTGCTCTCTTCTTCTGCCATAAACACAGGTGAGAGTAGGCAGGCAACAGGAGGATGCTGGTAAACACAACCTGCTGCAGAACCTGCAGATGGCCTAGCTGTTACCAGAAATGTAGATGGAATGGGAATATTTTCTTCAAACCAAGTAAAATCTAACCATAACAGTTTGTTTCCGCAGCCCAATCCCCTTTATAGTGCATTAGCAGCTCTTGCTCCAACTCCTTCTCTCCCTCATCACTACATCCATCTCCCAAGGTCTCTGTGGAGAGGCAGCATCACTCCTGTGCACAGGCTGAGCTGCTGCTCCTCATGGAGAGGCTTCAGGTTTCTTTCCTGCGCCCTGAAGGCCCTTCCTCCCCTTCTCCTGCCTGGCTGCTGCGCTGGCTCAGCTGCCTCCACCTGCCCCACCCCACTGCTTTGGCCAGTCTCCAGCTGCAGCTTTCCGATTTGGACGGCAAGGGCCAGTCCCACACAGAAAGACTAAAGAGAACCAGGGCTGTCACCCGTTCCAAAGCATTTGGAAATCAACTTGCTGCACTATTTATCTAATTCTGAACTCCTCAGTTTGAAAGGGTTGATTGACCAAGTTATTTCCTTATTGCTGCCCTTGTGTTATTGGTAGTAGCTGTAGATTTCCTTCCTGCCCCCTCATAACGGGGTGGTTCTCTCCTCCCCACAGTGGCATCAAACACTCTGCTGGGGATGCCCAGCACCAGGTCCAGATGAGTCCCAGCCAGTCTGCTGGAGGAGCCTGCAGCCCCCCGGTGATCCCTCGGTGCTGTCTCGGGGGTGTTGCTGTTCCCAAGGGTGTCACAAGCTGCAATAAGCTAAAAGAGGCTTTTCACACTCCATATCCACAATGGACATTACTCTCCGGTGAGGTCAGGTGCTCTCCAGAAACTTTCCCTTATCTTTGGCCAAGTAAATAGTTGCATGCAAGGAAAAGAGAGAAGAGAGAAACACTCCCTTTTGCAAATGTTAGCATGGTCTGCAAGAAATTCATAGGCTGACAAGATAAAATGAGAGTGTGCTTTTAATAGCAAAAATATGTTTTCTTTGGCCTAAATGCAACCCAGGGTTTTCCAGTGCTCAAACTTAAGCTAAAGAGATATGAATTATTTAACAGGCACAAAAAGAGACCTGAGGAAATTATTCCTCCTTCCTCCTATTCAGAGTGAGGGTACAGCCAACCCTGGGTTTGGGATCATAGAGAGATTTTTCATCTGTTCTGAAAACATGAGTTTTAATTTTCTCTTCATTTCCTTCCTGCTAACGACCTCCTTGGTACACAGAGCCTTGGAGTTTATCCATGCTCTCTTACCAGGAGCACAGCTTTGGGTGAGCCCATTCTGAAGTCCATTTCTCGGGCCCTGAAGACAAACATTCACCCTCAGAGGTGCAGCTGGAGCCCACCAAAAACTGATGCCAGAAGTTTCACTTCTCTATCTGGTGTCAGGAGGGGGATGTGGGGTGGAATTGCTCCTTTCTCAACACCAGGTAAACGCAGCTTGCCAGGAAGCTGGGAGGGTGCCACAGGGACTGATGTCCATCGGGAATGATCTCCATCCCTGCTGTGCTGCCCGTGCGCCCAGACCCTGGTGGCCATGGGCTGGTCATCCTGGTCACACCGCTGGCTCTGCTAATTAGAAATACAGGCAATTCATCTCCTGCCTAAACTAACAGCAAATGCTTCCTGTCATGGCACAGGAACTGCTCTGAGGGATTGTCCTGGGAAATCAACAGCTGTAACAATTTCGAGAAGCCAGTGAGTGTGCAGGCAGGTCCCAGGGCAGATGATTCGGTGGATTCATCTTGTGTTTCATTCTCAGCCTCTCAGCCCTTGACACCAGAGCCCCCAGAAGAACCTTTTGCCTTAGCTTTTGCCCCACAGCTTCCTGGTTTTACACCTGCCATGAGACAGACACCACTGGGAAGGCATGAGGGAGTTAATTCTTACTGTTAATTCTAGGGCAGGGAGCAGCACCCCCTGAACAAACACCAATAGGAAGTTGGTGTTGGCTTCTGCCAGGATTTTACCATCACCACCATCAGCCTTGTAGTGGATGTTTGCTGACTGTGACATTTAATGCTGGCTGCATTTTTTTCACAAGAGTTTTCACAAGCTGAGACTACTTTAACTCAGTTCAAGAAACCCAAACCCAAACCAAAACCCAAATGATCAGAAATCACTCAGATGAGTCTTTTCTTATTCTCATATTTCAGGCTGTGTTGAATAATATTTTCTCCACACATAACTAGGGTGGAAACAATGTAGATTTGAGGAGGAGACCTTAGATAAAACTAAGACATACTGCAAAATACAGACTTTGCAAGAGAAAGGAGCTGAAGCAGGGCAGAATGATACAGGCAAAAGGGACACATTCCTCACCTATCACATGATTTTATAAGATGCTGTGAATGAAGTTAGTTTTAAGAGCTGTCTGCAACTGGTCTTCCTAAGGAATTTTCAAGAGAAATCAGTAGGGCTTCAACTTGGTGTTAACCCTCCATATGGGAACTTACTTCATTTGCTGTGCAAAACTTCATTTCTATTCATCCCTCCAAGTGGAATATGAGTGGGGTGATGCCAGGGGTCTTCTTTTCACCCACTAGATCAAGTTTGTTATTTTTTATGACCCAGGTGTAGGATTACTACTAAGGCAAAATAATCCGACTGTATGCTGTAACGCAGCTCCTCCGAGCTGTAGCAGACCCCTTCTGAGGTGGTTCTGGAATACATCAGTGCTGCAAAGCCTCCAGTGAAACCTCACAACACCCACAGCCAACACAACAGCAGCCCAGAAGAATGACAGGGAAACAATGAAGAGTCGTTTCCTGCTTTTAGCACTGGGCAGAAAAGCTCAGTCTTTACCTATTGCCCAGCAGCAGCCCTGTCACACAGAGAACAAGGCGGGGTGCCATTGCTTGATCCCACACCTTTCCAAGCAAGTCAGTGCTATTCTGGTTCCTAAACTCTTCCAACCAAAGGTTTAGCACTTGCTTCTCGCTTGCCCCGTGCCCCTATTGCCCAGCCATGCAGCCCCACAGTGCAGGGGAAATGCTTTCCACCTCGGCCAGGGACTGCAGCCAGCTGGGAGTCCCAGGCAAGGCCATGTTCATGGAGGCAGAGGTGGTGATTAAATACAGCTTATTGCTGTAATGCTCTGCAAGGTGGGAATACTCCACAGAAGAGAAGTCAGAGCTGGGCTGCTGTCCTTAGCCAACATATTGAACTGTTCTGTCTTCCAAACCCAAGTGTTTTCTCTCCATATAAAATTGTAGTGCTTCCTTTGAGGCAGAGCTGATGACAGAAGAACAATCTGCCCCGGCCATTTCTGTTGCAACCCTTGGAAAATATTTTGGCTGTCTCTAGGGCTGCTGCGTATTTGTGTTATTAAGCCTGACTTACAACACCTTAAGGTGGGCCATTGGTGATGGTTCAAGAACCGCTGGGTTTTCCCATTTATGAAAACTCCTTTTGGCTTTGTCCTAAAGCAGAACATAGAAGGTCATGGTTTTGCAACCTCCGTTGAAGTGTGGGAGCTCAGAACATTCTTGGCTTAAACCTCCCTTGTGGGGAATCAGCCACATGTACCTGCTGAGATGAGCAGCTGTAGAATTGGTTCAGAGGCCCCCGCTCTCCTCACTGCGGCGTGTGAGGAGCTCCTGGCAGAGCACCTGCCCAGTGGCAGTGAATCACTCGCAGGACACTGCTCAGCTACTGGGGTTTAGCCACAGCGCTGGCCCAGAGCCACTGTTGTAAAAGCAGACAAGTATCAGCATTTCATCAACATTTCCCAGAGGAAATGTCTCCTCCTGATTTCCTTGATAGAAAATTGAATTCCTCTGGTCCTCCAAATCAAGTGTTGGATTTTTCTTTCTTAAAAAAAAGAAACACTATGTTTTACTAAAACCACATATTTGTCTCAGGAAATAGTGAGGGCAACCTCCCAGCCAGCTCAATGTTCCGTACAGCCTCTGCCACCAAGAGACACAGGCTTTCCAGTCAGGAGGTGTCTTTCCAGCCTGGTACACCACACCACGCTGCCTTACTGTTGTCAGAGCTTCAACTGGGAAAAAGCATGGGAAACCTGTTACACAAGGATATGGGTATTTTGCTATGCCAGAGAAGGTCCACGACCACATTCAGGACATGAGAGGTACAGAAGTTTCTCAGAATTTGTATGAAAACTTGTAAACAAACAAACAAAAAAACCCTGAGTTTTGCTTCTTACTCAGTTTGGTCACAAGAAACATATGGTTTCTTGTGACCAGGCTGCTAGACAGAGAACTCAACAGCAAGTTCAGTTCAGTGTCAGCTGTGAGTCTGAAGTACAGGCATAAGGATGTAAGTGCTATGGATAAGACCACCTCATTTTTCTAGATTCGGTGATGGCTTGAACTCAAATACCTGCCATGGTTACAAGCAGATCTTTTGGAAAAAAGGAAGGCTAAGGCAAAGGGATGTGGTACTTATTCAGTTAGTACAGATTTTCCTTTTAATAAATTAACAGACTTGTAAGAAAGATCTAATTAAAAGGCTCTGTACACAACAGCAGTTTAGGAAAAAACTTGAATGGAAAAAAAAAAACTTCGGGAAAAAACTTTTACTTGTGAGTTGGAAAAACCTTGACTGTTTGACAGGTATGATGATGACTTCCAGAGATCAGTGACGGATGCTGAATCATGGATATTTTGGCCAAAAAGGTGTTCTTACCAACAACTCTTCTGGGAAGCCAGGGCCTTTATACATCTATAAACCTGTTGTGTTCTGCTACAGATATTGTCCTGCCAAGTGCATAGACAGGTAATTGCCAAACCTGCAACCAATCAGAACACAACATGCACTTTGAAAAAGGTGGGTTTAGGAGAAGTAACAAGGGAGAACATAGTGAGGATCTCCTTTGGAGCAGGCTGCACCAATGCCATAAAGCCTGGCAGCTGATCTTTGCACTGAGAGAGGAGCTTTGGTATACAAAGGCATAACAGAGCAGAAAGCAAGAGCCTCACAGACATGTACTCCTAGGAGTGATGTGTGGTGAAACCTGTGCTAGCCCAAGCACAGCACATGGAGCCTGCTGAGCCAGACTCTCCAGGACATTTCCTTGACCTGTGCCTAAAAGCTGAACGTGCAGAGCATCAGTTTTGCAATGTGTTAGTTGTACTTATTAAATAACTTTCTGTAACACATACAGATACCATCTTCTGTCACGGCCTAAAAAACACTTTAAACAACAGTTTCCTCAAAAATCAAACAAAAATTTATATCAAGCTGAAAGATGATGACAGAATTCTGTGGGATTAAGCAATTTCTCTCAGCATTTTTGTGGGTTTAACTAAACTGAGAGATTACAAGCAGAAAGGAAAGAACCACCCCCAGATTTTCCATTAAAAAAAATAGCGAGGAAACATTCTGAAAGAACTATAGAAGATAAACAACTATTAGACATGACGTACCATGGCCTTGACCTCCCATCAACAACTGTCTGTTATTCCCATTCAAAGCAATTGCTGATATGGTTTTCTTCTCACCCAGCAGCTCCAGATGTTTTTTCTGAACATTCCTGCTTGCCAAAGGAGAGCATTCACAGGGAGCAAAGGAGAACACAGTAACAAAAACCAGTAAAACCTTTGGCTCTCTGAGCACCAAGAGACCAACCACAAATGCAGCATCTCTTCCAAGAGCTCCTCAGTGCCAAGGCTGGCCCAGGCCAATCTCCTGGGAGGGCACAGCAGCTCCACACCATTGCCTGTCCCTACAGCCAGACTTAGGATAAGCTAGGCAGGTACAGGCCCATCACTCACCCTCTGAGAGGAACAGAAGCAGGACAAACATCACAGATAAGCAGGCTGCTTCTCCAGAGCAGTTCAGGGAAGTTGCAATGAGTCACTCCTAGTCACAGAGGGGAAAAAAAAACACACAGAGGTATTAAGAAGTCAGAAGGATTGATTGCACCATCTTCATAATGGGAATCTCGGATTAAAGTACCTCACCTGCTGCTTCAGGAGCACAGTACAGCCCTCCAGACAGCAGAGTTGGTTATTTTGAATGCACAACAATTGATAGGAGAATAAACCTGAATCATGCTGGGTGCTGTTGTTAAAAGAGTTAGGATAAAGTGTAGTCATCTCACACAGAAAACCACATTGTAAAATTAGAGATGAAGCCTGCCAGGATGGATTTATTTGTATTTATGAAGTGCCCGTCAGTGATGTGGGTACTGTCCACAAAAATTAAACAATGTACTTGATTGCTAGCGGAAGGACCAGCTGAAGTTCACAGAGGAGCTCGTGCATTTTCACACAGACTACAGCTAAGGTGTTCATGGAATGCACACCCTGTACTTATGTTGGAACTTCTAATGTGCTTTTCTAACACATGTTATTATATCTTTTGGGGCATAAAAATGATGTATCAGAATTCATATTGCTGATCAGACCCAGAAATTCTCACAAGGTTTGTAGTTCTGACACAACCTCCATGCTCCAGGTGCCCCCACTACATCTGCCCAGGGATGCAGAGGGGAGAAATGCTGCCTCAAGCCTGGACAGCCCATTCCCCCCAGCCATCCCCTAGCTTGTTGCCAGATATTAGCAGTAGAGAGGTTTGGGCACTTTTTATCTTTTCTGTCACCTTTACTTGGTGACACAAGTCTGTGGATGTCTTTCATATTGCAGGCAGGAGATCCTGTCCCCTGAGATAAATCTCACTGCAAATGATGCTTACATACAGCACGTTATTCTGCAAGTTAACGCAGCAATTCTCCCTGAAACTGTGTCTGTGGGGCAGTGTCTTCACAGATTAATCCTTGCTAGGACCTGAAAACTGCTAACTCTCTAATGTAGCAAATTGTAAATCAATAAATTCTAGGATACTAAACCTGAAATACAGCAAAAAAGAGGGAAGTAAATGGCAGTATCTTATGCAGACCAGAAAAGTCATCTACACAGATTTTCTAAATGAGGATGGGAAGTCAGATTTGAGTTATCTCTTAAGTCAGCAATAAAAAAGGAAACATTCAAGTTTTCACAGTTATTAGCTGCTTGTTACATGATCACCAAAGAGTTAAGTACCCAAAGCCTGCAGTTTTTCCAGGGTGCTTTGCATTTTTCAGTCCTTAGACTGAGAGCCATTGAGCACATTACCACAGGCAAACCTCTCTCCAGCCAGATGCCAGAGCCTGGGAGGCTTGGGCACTGCTGAGCCTGCTCTGGCGACCTGGGACAGCAGCCAAGCCGCACAGAAAAGGACAAGTCGGGTAACTTCTTACAGCAGCTATTTTTCTGCTTACTCTTCTTCTGATTCCAAAGAAGCACATAAACCAAAATGCACCAGTGAAGCACATCTGAGTGTGTGGGAAGTCAGGCAGGGAGAGGGAAGGGGGCAAAACAAGCGCCACAGAGGGGCTGAGTCACCTGGTGCTGGGATTAGGGTCAGCAGTAAAGCAGAGCAGGATGGGGTCAGGAAAGGCTTGGAACATTGCCCAGCCCGACTGCAGCCCCAGATCAACGTGCAGGGAGGGAGGGGGACAGCAAGCAGCTCCAGGGGACAACAGTGCCCCAAGCAACACGGGGTCCCACTCCACCAGTGGCAGGTCTGGCCCTGAAGCAGCAGCGTTTTGAGCTTCCTCTCATATGCAGAACATTTGGTTGGTTATTTTCAATTAAAAATAAGTGAGCTGTACTCGCTCTGTCAAGGACACTGCCCCTCAGACTGCTTTCCTGCACGGCACACTGAGCTGATTTAGAGGGCGAGAGAAACTGGGTCTGGAAACTCCAGTGTTCTGGGGGTTTGGCAGTGAGACAGAACTTCCTGACGAGAGGGACACATGTAATGCCCTTTCCCTTGCTGTTCTCCTCAGCTCAGGCATCTGTAAGCACTTCTCTTCGGATCATCTGGAAGTGACATATGGAAGAAGTCAGATTTAAGTAGAGCTGACTCTGCTCAGGCACAAGATTGTTGGTAACCTGGATCTGAAGGGCCAGTTCTCTCTCAGTCCCCTGTGGAGGAATATTCAACAGATAAATTTTAATAGGCAAAAGAGACATGTGGGATTCACCAGCTTGGACAGTAATTTACCCATCATCGACAATCATTACTTCATCTTCTGCTACTACAGTTATGCTGAGTAACTGAAGAGGATAAATTGCTGTTGAAATACCTGTGCAGAAAAAGAACATGTGCCCAAATACTGGATGTATTTTGCTTCTAATAATGTATTTATCAACCTGATTTTGCGTGGCTCTGATTTCTGATCGTGTACAATCCAAGTGACTAAATGTATAATAGCAATTAGCAACTTGCACACAGCAAAAAAGAAAGGTGCTCCCAAGGGTTTCATGCCCATCTCTGCTCTCTCTTTGAAGTGGGTGAGTTGCAAGTGGTGGTTGCCAAGTAAAATAGGCAAACAGCGACTAGTACTTATCCAAAGTGTGATCAGCATTGCACCACCCTGCGCTGTCCCTATTTAGAGGAAAGATTCATTATTTTCTCAAGGAGGCTATCCAGGCCTGCTCATGCTGCCCAGGGCAGGGCTGGGCAGTGAAGCAGGGGACAGGGTCTGAAGTGCTAAAACCAAAACTAAACCTGAAGACTGTAGTCCTGCACTTGACAGTTAGTGGTACACAAGCCTGACCATGCTGATTGCAGCAGAATCTCTTATCTTTCCAGACAGGTATTCTGCTGTATTTAAACAAAGGTGTTTTTCCATTCCCCACTGTCTTGCTCTTTCCCAGTACAATTCTCTTCTGTTACACAGGCAGGACCCACCATGCCAAAACACAGGAGCATGAAAGCATCAGTTTAAAGTCACATCGCAGCAGTGATTCTGAAAGATGCCTTGAATGCACAGACACAGCATCTGCTGCGATATGTGCATGCATTGAAGGCTCTCTGTGCTCTGCCAAAGAGCTCCAGACCCGTGAAGGATTCCTGTGGCAAAGCCTTGGCAAGTCAGAGAATATTCCCATTCATTTTCCTCTCTCCATAAATTGGCCAAAGCCACCTCCTGCAGCTCAGGCCTCTGCAGAGCTCCTGGGCAGAGGGATTATTTCTTCTCAGGATCCTACACATCCATAACCTTCAGTGCTCTTTTCATTAACAAGGTTGAAAACCCCAAAAGCAAGCAAGGATGAAAACCCAGCAGCAGCACATGATTTGGAATGCAGCCCTAGGCTCATGCCCATCTTTGTGTGCCTCTGTTCCAGTCCCACTGGAAATTTGTGGAGTTTGCTCAGAAATGGAGTGTCAGTCAGGACTTGGCTTCTACTTGAGTCATTGAGGATGCAGAGGTACTTCTGCCTCATGACACTGTCTTACCACTTCCTTCTTTGCCTCGGTAGTTTATACAATTATGCCCCAAAATACAGGTTTTGGCATTAGAACACAAGCAGATATCAAAATACTCTTTTATAAAGATTTAAAATTAAACTGCTGGCTCTCTACAACTGTAATTCTCTCCCAACATTTAAAATTTAACCTGAAGCAGAATCATTATAGCTTTCTTTTTAATGATTTTGTGGAGAATTAAAGATATAGGTCAGTACCATGCAGTTGTGCAGGATGCCCCCTCAATCAGAAAGAAAAATTTAGTAGTGGCATCACCACACATCAGCCCTGTGTTAGAAACTGATGCAGCAAGGAGGAGGATGGCAAACTCACCACAGAGCAGCTGGGGGAAGGGAGGGGGAGATGCAGACAAGAAGTCTCTCACCATTTCAGAGCATGGTTCTGCTGTACAAAAAGATGAAATAAAGCAAGGTGGGTGTTTCACATTCCCTGCTGGGGTACCAGGGTGAATTTTCTCACCGTGAAAGCGTGAAGAAGCTCCAGCAGCAACAGAGTTAAACAGAAGTGTTCCAGGCTTACATACCATTACCTCTGGTGAAAGTAATATAGCATGGACTTGGGCAGCAATTAAAAACCTTCCTTCCCAACTGCCCTTGGCCATACTCAGGACTTCCCAGTGACTGTGCTGAGTGGCATATGCACAAAACAGACAAGCTCTGACACACAGTGCTTTAAACTTGCTTATCTCCCTGGTGTCAGCAGCACGTGCTGCAGGACCATCCCTGCCTGGGCATCCGAGAGTGCGTCTTGTTGGGTAAAGAAGTACCTCAAAAGGAGTTTAGAGGCAGGCACCTTAAAGGCATTTTCTTGACTGTCTTTTAAAGAAAATCAAGTGCTTCTTGCCCTCCAGACGAATCCGAGAAGGGGATAAGCATGGGTGCCAAGGCGTAACAAGTATTTATTTTTAAATACATTGCAGGTTTTATCTGTGTTTGGAGGAGGAGGCATGCCTGGCAGACAGCAGAACAAGAAGCACACTGGGGAAAGAGAATAATGTTCAAATTAGGTGGGAGGAGAGGGAGAGGAGGAAAAATAATTGATTTTCTTCAGTCTGAAGGTGCTTGGCCCAGAAACGAGCCTGAGAACAAGAAAACACTAATTATTTTTTTAACGTGCATATTTAAAAGTATTTGTCATTTCAAGTCACCCAACATATTTATATTAAACTGCTTTTCTTTTCTTGCAGACTTGGTATTTAAAATGTTAATTGGAGACTAAAGAATACCCTTAAGGAAACAGATTTGCTGGCATTTCTGGCTGAGTATATTCAGATTATAGCTTTGAAAGGTTGGGTTCTTGGGGTGTTTTGTCTTTTTTCCTCTAAAAAGAAAGTAAAAAATTGCATACATTTTCATTGCTGAAACTGCATTTTCTCTGAATACCTTCACACCCCCATTATAAAGAAAAAGAGCAAGATTTGAAAGTTTGAGAGTTTGGCTTTTCAGCAACCAAGGCTGGAAGGATTTCAAAGGCTTCCAACTTCAAAAACACAGTGGTGCCCAAATACCATATTGACATAAGCTACAGGTTCTGGCTTTCAGAAGTGTCTCCACTCCTTGTCCCTTTGCTAGAGGTAGCTGCATTAATCCTTCTTATAAGGAGTGCACCAAGAAACAAGGTTTTACGGAATAATCTCACCTTAAAAGCAGAAAGGACAGGAGGTCTGACACACAAAGCTTTGTTGTGAGCTGCTCTTGGAGCTGTCCAAGTGAGGTGGAGGAGAAACACTGGGGCAGGCAAAGAGCCCAGAGGCAGAGGCTGCTTCATGGACCACAGCCTGGAAAACTTTTCTATCTAAAACTTTAATTTCTAATTTGTTATGACCTCTGCTAAATGGCAGTTAGATTTATGCACACCGCAGCTCCTAATGCATTTTTGCAAGTGTAATTTACTCATTTTTCAGTTGACCTACTTCAAGTCAGGCCTGGTATTAAAGAAATCGTTCAAAGGCACTACAAGCTCTGTGCTATATGCTAAACACTTACTTCTGTGTGCCCCCTGAAACACAGGAGTTGGAAAGGGAAACTCAATAGCATTCTACTTTAATTCCTGAGGAAGCTGCAGCCAAGCTGGCATGCAGGCAGCATGCTCTGGCTGGTGGTCCTGTGCCTGGCCAGCTGCTCCCTCCCTGCTCTCAGGCCTCCCAGGCAGCTGCAGCCACAGCTGCCTCCAGCTTTCTGCCTCTACACCTCCCCTTTCCAGGTGCCTGTAGAAGCTGCACAATTGAAGTCAATCGCCTTGAGATGTTTTCTTTCCCCAAGCTAGGTGTTTCCCTGAGGCTGAGTTTTTCAAGAAGATTTTAGTGGAAATGTTTGCATCAGGAATAGGAGGGAAAAGGAAAAATCTCCATTTTGACTCAGTGAAAACCCAGCAGAAATTTATCCAGATGTGGAGCAATGCTTTGACATGATGGGAGGGTGGTCTCAGCAGCCTTCAGTGTCTCTGTATCTGCTTCAGTTGGAGCCTGTCCTGTGCCACTGCAGAGAGACACCCGGTGGGACATGGGGAGGGATGGGGTTTAGGAGGAGAAGTTAGGGATACAGAGATGAGAAGGAAAGCAGCACATCGCAGGGATAACAGCTGGGATGAGGGGGCTGAGAGGAGCCATCACCACCGCGAATCTCCCCAGAGACAGTTTGGGAAGTGGCTGTCTCGCAGCTGCCCGTGGCACCCCGGGGAGGAGCACACTCCCCTCCCTGCAGAAGAAACTCCGGGAGCCTTCTGCTGCTGCTGATTCCCGTCCTCGGAAGGACGGTGGGAAGAAACAAGATATACACAGCATATGAACTGCATTTCTGATGTGGGATTGAGGCTGTGCCTGAGCAACACCCTGGGAAGGGAAGGGAAGGGAAGGGAAGTGAGAGCTGAGGAGCCTCTGTGGAGCCTGGGGCTGGAGGAGAGCCTGCTGGACCCTCCCGTGGAAACTCGGCTCAGCCTCTCCCGAGCCACAGGCTCTCTCTGGCTTCTGTCCGGCGCTGGCAGCTGCACCGCAGCGGCGTGGGGATGGGAAGAGAAGCACAGAGCACGTGCTCGCTCCCTGCTGCACTTTCCATCTGCGCTGCCCGAGCGCTGCCCGTGCTTGGCATCGCCAGCAGCAGCCGGCAGAGACAAACCGGGAGCTTTGGAGCGGGGAGGGCAGCTTTGTCCAGCTTGAAGGATGTTCAAAATCTGCAGGCAAGCAGCCCAGCAGCGAGCAGAGGGAGCGGCCCAGCTCTCTGTCATGGCTGTGTTCTCCTGCAAGCACAGCAAGGCCCTGCTGCCTGTGTCAGGCTTCATGATGGCAGGTCGTCTTCATGATGGCAGGTATTCTCCTGCTCTTTGTCCATGCCCCTCGATCTTTATGGCATCTACAGGAGAACAAAACTGCCAGCAGCATCCGAGGTCACAGCCTGCATGAGGTCCTGGGGCTGCCTCCGATGCCGGAGTGTGCTCACAGCCCTTCAGTGCTTTTATGCCGAGTGTGGAAATGATTTCAATAACAGACTCAGGGAGCTCCACACAGACTTACTCGGAGCACAGCCTGCTGCCGGCCTGTGCAGCTCCATGCACATGATTGAATTTGGGGGATACCCCAGTGGAAATCTGGAAATCACTGGCCCTGAAGCATCAGGACAATTAGGTTCACATCAGCATCACAGCCCTGCTGGATGGCAGCTTGCCAGTCTCTCATTTCCTGACTGCTGCTGCTCAGGACTGGAGGGGGGCTGTGGTGCTGGGCTGCGTCCCACAGGGAGGAGGAAGGGGAAGGCATGGCACAGCAAGCCTCCAGAACAACCACTGCAGCGGGGAGAGAACTGCAGCTCCTGCCAGCTCACCCCGAGAGCCCCAGGACACACCGAGGGACATTGCAAAGAGCTGCTGGTCAGCAGGCAAGGGCATGAGACATCCCCTCCCTGCTGAGCTCTCCCTGATGCCCAGCCTAAGCCACCAGCTGTCATTTTGACACTGGAAACCGTGTGCTTGCCAGGATTGCCACTGCAACCATCAACTGCTGTGGGTGTGCAGGAGCACCCTTGCCAAGACCAGCTCCTCTTGCCAGGCACAGCTCCTGCCGTGTGCCCAGAGCAGTGACCACAGGCAGAGCCAGCACACTCCTCCCCGGCCACCATGGCCACCCTGCTGCTGTCCCAGCCTCCTGCAGTCACCAGACTGGTTTCTGCTCAGCCTCAGCTCATGCATGCTCACGCTTCAGCCATGGAGAGTAAAAAATCACAGAAAATACAGCTCATCTGCGGTAAGCAAGGATGTTGTGCAACAGCCTGTGTATGGTTCTGAACAAAGAATATGTTGTTGGGGGGGTTTTATGGGGTATTAACATGGGAAAGCAGCTTAGCACTGACATAACTACTCAAAAAATACTTTGTTTAGTTCTCCAATCAAACTTCATATTTGTACTAAATTGACTTATTACAAAGCCCACGGCATTATCACAATTCTCAAAGGATATAACCTGCCAAAATCTTTCCAGAGAGCTTTCTGTGCTTGCCACAAGCTCCATCCCTAGCACGAGCCAGCGAGCTGTGGATGACAAGCTGAAGGGTACACACTCCCAGCTGCCTGTGAAATGCCAGCTGGTCCCGTGGATGATTACCCACGTGCAGGACACAGGTACCTGGTGGGGTTTCAGGCACAGTGTGCACAGTGGCAAAGAACCCCACAATCCCCAGCACGAAGCAGTGAAGCTCTGCTTGGTAACCTGGGGCACACGAGGCGCCTGTGGATTGCTGAGTGGGGAAATGCCAGAGGCCTGGATCTATCTACAGGGTCTTCTCAGGCAGTGAAGAAGCTCTGAAGATGGCATCTAAACAGAGCCTGGAGACAAACAACTTATCTCTGAGACCAGAGAGGCCAAAGAAGGCAGAGCAGCTGTTTCTTGTTCAAGTGGTTCAACAGGCTCCACAGCATCCTGTCCCACTGCAGCACAGCATTGGTAAACCACATGCCTAAAGGGGCAAAAGGTGGGCAGGTTCCTAAAACAGCACAGGGAAAGCAGTGGAGTGGTGGGACTTTGTCAAGAAGAGGGCTACAGGGAGCTCCTGCCCAGCAGAGTGCTGGTGGAGGGGTTTAAAATTCTTTAAACTCCTATAAAGAGTCTTTAAAAATCACAATATTCCAGCATAAGGAAGGGCAATGGGTGCACTGTAAATTTACAGGCATGTATCAGCACTGCATTTCTAATAAATATTGTCCCAAGATCCTTTCAAAATGATAGGAGGTTTACAATAACACTGTGACCCTGCTAACTGCAGGAGGGTTCCTCCCAGTTTTCCCTTCAGAGAGCTGAGAAAGAAATTATCCTCACAGAAAAATCATTACTGTGAGCTCACATAATCCCACTTTTAATCAAACTATAATTTAAGTGTAAGTTCCACTTCATGCATTTAGAAAAACATTGGTATAATAAACACTCATATTAAAGCCTCATCCTCAAAAAAGATCATTCCCACAGCTGCCATTTAACAAGGCAGGAAAAAGAAACCAGTACAGTTCAGAATTTACACAGCTATTTCATATCTTCCTCTGAAAAAGATTAATTTTATATAGTATTAAAATCTCATATAGTGGTTACAGAGCCCAAAATGGAAACCATAGCAGATAAAGCACACAGAGATATTTAAGCCTGATTTTTTTTTCCTTCTGCAAGATAAACCTATACCATAACTATTCTGTTAATAGTCTTCCGTGAGTAATGTACTTACAAACAATTGCTTTGAAACCATAACTCCTGTGAAGTTTCAGGGACCTGATTTGCTCCTTACTGACAAAAATGTGAAAATTGGAATATTGACAGGAACAACAAGAGAGTTGAAATTCATTAGCATGAAATTCACATCAAATGCAAGGAGAAAACTGAAATAAACGACCTTGGAAGTTTCCGAGCTCTCAGTAAAAGCCAAGCCATTCAACCCGCAGCTTGCGCAGGATGCGCTGTTAGCTGCAGAGACGATGGGCCGCTTCATCAGCTGGTGTATCATAGCAGACATGATGAGCTGGCTCATTATTCTTGCTAAATTATGCATGATGGACTGGGGAGGGAGGGGGTTGGGGGGGGTGTCAGGAGTGAAATCAGAAATCATTCCAGTTCGTCGTGTGCCAGATCACTGGAAAAGCTTCAGTAGCGGCTGCTGGCAGCAGGCAGTGCACAGGCTGTGCAGGCAGGCGTTCCCCTACACAGATATTTGCCTTTCACCTGCCATTGCCCTGCTGGTTAACAGTAGGGATGGATCAGAACGATGCATCAGTGTCCTCTATAGTGAGCTGGAGAAAGTCCTCTGTATTAATCCCACATTATCACAGTGATCCAGAATTGCCTGGCTTAATCAGAAACGAGCAAACACTTTGGGGCCCAGCAGAGCAGGAGTCCTCGCTCCGAGCAGCAGCATTGCTGCCTGCGCCCAGCTGGGCACAAGGGGGGGGACGACTGAATTCTCCTGTTGTTTAGCATCTTCACATCAAAGTGTGTGAAGAAAATGCACACAGGAAATCTGGGCTGGCTCCTCCTCTGCACAGCCATGGTGGAGTGTCGGGAAAGCTTCAAAGACGTGTGCTGGAGGGAAAACCACAAACAACCCATCTATTTTATACATATATAGGGTGTTGCTCTGACTTACAAAAATGCATAAGTATTCAAATCCTTGAAACAGCCTGACAGACAGGCTCTCGCTTCCCAGCCATCCCTAGCTTTGTGCTGAGGGATGCAGGGATTGTCATACTGAACTGGATATTCCAGTTCCTCTGAAGACCAGCCCAAAATAGATTTCAGGGCATTTGCTTATTTTAATTCATATGCAAGCCCATCCCACAATGGAAATTCTTCCTTTTGGAGATGCTTATCTGGTGGCTGGGAGTTTAGTTCTAAAAGGACTGAGTCCCAGAGGAGCTGTTCCCCAAGGTCTGGGATGCAGTGGCTCCCAGCAGACCACCCAGCAGAGGCAGGCACCCCAGGTGCCATGAGCAGGCTGGGTGGCAGGCCACAGGAGCTGCTGGAAAGCCATTTGGTGACTTCCCATGCCTTTTCCCAGCCCCACACGGTGCTGGCACACTGTCTGCAAGCAGGCCTGGGCAGCACAGCTACGGAACGTGCTGGCAGAGGTGGAGCCACCAGCACTGGCAAAGCAGCCCCGCACCCTGGGCTGCTGGCACAGCAGGCATGGCCATGGATCACCCAACAGCAGGAGCTCGCTCAGGCCCTGGGAATCCTGCCAGCAGCCCCGGGAGCTCTGCTCACCCCTGGGCATCTGGGACAGCAGCTGAATGCTCCTTATCAGCACTGGGAAGATACGGCAGGATGAGAGCAGAATAACAAAAGCTCTGAGACGTGATTTATGAAGAAGAAAAAATAAACTTGGTATTAGTTTCCAATGGCATTTAAGTTTGAGAGGCCAGCCAAAACTTCATTTTTAACAAAAAAAAAAATCTACTTCACTGAAATACTCTTTCCTACAGGGACTTCTCTGTGTTGTGCTTAGGCAGTTTTATAACAATAAACAGGCATCCTTGCCTTAAGGGACTGCAGATACTGCCAAAGCAGGCAACATTTTAAACCTACAACAACCTTTCACTAATTGCAGAAGTCAAGCCAGACAGCCCAAACAGGCACAGAGCTGGGAGAGCACTTCAAGGAAGAGTGACACAGCATGGGCTTTTACCCAGGCACTGCTGCCAACTGGCTTACAGAGAAACTTTACATCACCCTAAAGCCCAGAACCTGCCTTCGAAAAACTAACTGGCTCCTCGAATGCCCATGCAGTTAATGGTTTGTGAACTGGAGCCAATGTGTGGTTTCCCAGCCTCCCCAACAAATGGTGGGGAACAAGAGGAAGACAGAGATGCAGCCCCTGACATGGAGACAAACGTTTCTGCACTGAGCCCCAGGGAATGCTTGGGGGGAACCTGCTTCAGAGGAAGGGCTTCCTCTGACCCACAGCACACATGCTGAGAAGTGATAAAATTATGCCAGGAAGCAAGAAGGCAAATGATTCTTTCTAATCAGTCCTCCCCCTCCCCTGAGAACTGAGGCTAGCAGAGAACTGGGGCATGATGGGGAAGCTGCTGAGCTTTGCTCATTAGTCACTCATTGCTTTTTGCTGATGAAGATCAATGGTGGCTCATTGAGTATCAGCCCTGTACTTATGGCTCCAGTATAGCCACTGGAATATTTTAAGTGGCTACACTATGGAAAGCACATTTCTACATCAGGGATCAAAAGTCTTCAAGTAGGGTGATCCAAACAGTGGCATTTAATGCAGGTGCTTTTGACAGAGCCCAGGAGCAAGGCCCTGTGGCTGGAAGGACCCTGGGCTCCCTTCAGGGGCCATGCAGCAGCACTGCGGTGAGACCATGGCACAAAGTGCAGCCCACTCCAAGCCTTCCTTCCCAAAGCCTTCGTGGGGCTGTGAACCAAGGCCCTTTCACCTGGCTCACATACTAGAGTGGCTCAGGCAGTTAATTTTAAACCGAGTCAGTTTTTAGAGTTATTGTTTATGAGCCAAGAGGATTTAATTTGAAATCCTACATTGTTGGGGGTTTTTTTAAAAAATTAAATTGAGAGCAGCCTCCCCCCAGCCTGGTCCACAACACTTTCCCCGGAGATGCTCAATTGAAAGGATCTGGAACTCATCACCATACCATCTGCCTTTCTCTGAGAGGTGATCAATCATCCTGCAAGTTTAAACACTCACAGTGCCTAATCTATTATAGTGTTCAAATCCACCTACTTTAAACAGTGAAAGGGGGGACATGCTGTCCCCTCATAGCACAGCAGTCAAGCCCCAGCTTCCATGCCTGACAAGCTATGTAACTCCAATGTTTCCTAGTTTTTACAGTCAGTACTAGGAGAGGGAACCTTCTTAGGACTGGCAGGCAGACAGAGATGGAGAGCTTGTGTGACACCACCCAGTAAAAGGGCTGCAGGAGCATCCCAACACACGGGCCTGAGGAGGGATGAGCACTCCCCAAACTCGCCTTCCTTCTGCCCACACACAGAAACTTTGCCTAGGAGTAAAGAGCAAGAGTAGTGCCTCATCCTACCATGATCAGCTCTGGAGGTGCACAAAGGGCTCCTTCTCCATAGAACACAGGTAAATTCAGAAGCCAGTGGAAACCAAATATGACTCCATTCCCCTCTGCTAGGAGCAGGTACAAGGCTGGGCCAGACTTACAACACAGCTTTATCCATCCCAAAGGAACAGTGGTTAACCTACAGAAAAAGTGCATGGAAACTCATTTTCCTTGTGCCGTCTGCAAGCTTTGGTATTGCACAATGTGGGTGTTTTGGTGAACATGAAATCACTGCCTGAGAACAGGAGTGGCCCCCAATGCTACTGAGGTTGGCTTTGCTCTGCCCTGCATGGCTCAGGGCACAGGCTGGGTGTTGCCAGGGAAGGTGGCAGAGGCCACCTGTCTGGTCCCCTTGGGTCCGCCTGTCCTGTACAGCCCTCTGTGTCTGAGAGGCATCACTGGCCTGTCGAGGTGGGGCTGTACAGAGACCAAGGAACTCAAAAGAGCTTGCCAGGAGAGCAGCATCCAGCCTTGTAATCCTGCTGGCATCTCTGGCAACAGCAGCACATTGCTTCTATGGTTTGGACTTGGGACACACCGTGCAAGCCATCGGTGCTGTGTGAAATACTGGGGGAAATGGTACAAAGCATCTACTATCATGTCTGTTCCTAGCAGATGAGTAGGCAGACTATTAACAGAGACCAACTGAATGTAGAACTTCATATAACGACCCCAGATGACACATGCTGTCATCACTGGCTTAGAACAAGTCCTGATCAAAAAGTCACTGTTTGTCCAGATTGGCAACAAATTGTTTGTTTTCTCAGACAAGAACACCAGGTAGTCCACAAGTTCATGATTCATTCTTCACCACGAAGATCTCCACCCCAAGTCTGCCTAACAGACAGCTATTTATTGACCTGCTAAAACCTTTTCCTTAGCTTACGTGGAGACACCAGCCAGCTTCATTGTGCTGATCTTCATCTACAAGAAGAAACAGCTGGAGCAGCTGAGGGTTCTGCTCATCACTTTACAGTTTGAGCTCCTGGATGTGGTTCTCCCACGGTGGAAATGAGCTGTAGCTATGGAGGCTGTAATTCTAGAAAACAGATAGAGGTTCAAAAAAGCCCCCCAAAATTGTCTCAATTGGAGCTTAATAGGAAAGGAGGTAATTTGTGGTACTGTCATGGAGTGCATATGCAGTATCTAAGAGTTTAAGGACTCCTGAGAGGGGTGAAAAATAATTCAGGCACACTTACAGACAAACCTTCCCTAACTCCAGTGAGCCTTGTTAAGATAGGAACAAAAGAAGAAAATGGAGTGGCCAGGGGAGGAAGTAGAATTAAGTTAAAATATATGAGAATTTCCTAGATGAGTATGTGATTTAGGGGACCTAGGGGAAATTTAGGCATTGAAGTTTTGTACTAAAACATCCTGGGTTTTCAGTGAGGATGTCCAAGAGGCACCTGCACATTGAACAATTGTCAAAGAGACACCAAACCTTACTATCACTTCAAAGAGGCCATAGCAGGCACCACGGAATCAATGAAAACACAGTAAATCTGACAGATGCCCTACATTTATGGATTGAAATTCCCTGACAAGCTCTGCACCCAAGCCAATCGTGCTGTGCTGCTGTGTGCTGACTACAGGGCAACTGAGGCATGAAATACAGTGTCCATCCCAGATCTTTTCAGCCTTCATCCAGCTGAGGTTCTCTCAGTCCCGGCCATTAGACAGACCAGACCATAACAGAGATGAATGCAAGCCTGGCTGTGAATCCTCCTTCAGAGCCACTTCACCTGCCAGAGCATTGCTGGGTAGAAAAGGATTTTCAGAAACACTCACCTGAGTAATGACTCATTGTCACTGGGAGCCAAAGGTGGCAATTGTCCCTATGCCACCGACCAGCCAGCCCCACGATTCTCAGTTAGAAATCACAAGAACAGTCCACAAGACCTGCTGCCTCTCTGGACTTCACCCACAGACCCATGGAACTTGTCTTGGAGACAGTTTTCATGAAGAAATGGGCTTTCTTGAGCTAGCAAAGCCACATGAGGATCAGCCAAGACTGATCATTAAAAACTATGGCAAATGATCCCAAAATTAAAAATACAGTTAAAGCATATGCTTTGGGAAAGAACACAAAGGGCCAAAATTTAATTTTCCTTAAGTCAGCACACAAAATCATTGTCTAATGACTGAAACACAGTGGTGCCCACTGAGATTTCTCTGGAAAAGAGAGGGAGAGAAATGTATTCAAGACGTAAGACAAGTAGTGTGAGCTAAGTTGTTTCAATTCTCTCCTTCCCCATCCCCAGGTTTCACTCCAGTGTCACTCACAGTGCTGGGTTTTTACCAATGTCTACGTCTGACACCTTTTCAAAGCCCAGAAGAGAACAGCATTCAAAACACAGTGCGAGCCACTTGAAACAGGTTTCCAATATTCATACAAACAACCTTGGGGCTTTGAAAACATCTCAAAGCCCCTGTGTCCCACAGAGGCCCTCCATCACAGGCGTGAGCTTTGGGTTTGGCCCACAGCACAGGAAAAGCCTGAAGTGGTGAAGCAGAGGTTAGTCAGATCTGCCTGAACATCTGGTCATCATCAGCGCGGAGAGCAGCGCTCCGAGGTGGGCGTTGGTGATCCTGGCCCTGAACTGCTGCCATCTCTTACTAAATGGACAGCATACAAGCTCGTCGTATGCAAGGCTGTTTGTTGGATTCTGTTACTATTTCCATCGGTTTCCTTTCCCAACACCCATGTTGCAGGAGAAGCAGTGATTGCGTCCAGCAGACACCTCCCCAGACACCCAGGACGTACATGGCTCTGTCAGCAGCAGTGGCACTGCCATCCTCCCTGCAGGGACAGCTCCACCTTGGGCTGGGAACCCTCTGCTGCTCATCCTGGGCCAGTCTGGCCAGTCTGTTTGCAGCACTCTCAGATCAGCTCTATGGTATTAAAAAGAATACCCAGTTTCAATCACAGTGATACATTTATGGAGTTTGCAATTATAAAGAAAATGTAGGCCAGCAATTGCATGTTTGACTCTGGCAGCAGGGACTCCCTCTCACGCCTTGAAACCCAGCCATTTTCGTCAGGGGTGCCTTCTTTGAGGCAGTCATGCTGGAAAATCGTTGGCCCGAAATGTGTGAATTAGTCAGGAACTCTGTGAGTAACAGGAAGGGAGGTCTCACGACCAGATGAGTGCTGCCTCGTCACTCGGGCTGCGGGGCTCCACAGAACATGGGAAAGGCATTATTCATCCTGCCACTCACCGGGGCTGCACGTGTTCCCTGCGAGGCTGGGGGGATGGTGTCCACCTCGGGAATGTGTCTGGGCAGTGCCACGCTGGGGACACCATGAATACTGCCATGGCCCAAATGGGGAACGGGAGCTGTACTCGTGCTGTGTCTGCACACATTCCCAATGCACGTAGGAAGAGGAGATTTCTCTTCCTGAGAGTGAGAGAGCAAGAGAGAGAGAGAGAAAGAGAGAGAGAGGAAGAGGGAGAGAGAGGAGATTATTTAGTGCAGCTGCATGGGGTGACATCCCCGAAACCCAGCTGTTCTCAATAAGAAGCAGCCCTGCCAGTGGGCAGTGCATACGTGCCCTGTCATGGTCTCCAGGCCAGCTCAGCCCATGTCAGCATTGCTCCAGAGCAAAGAGCCCCACCTGGCACTGGAGTCCTCAGCTGTGGAGAGTCTGCAGATCCCAGCAGAGCCCTCCATCAGACCTCTTTGGGGAACTGCATGCTGCAGGTCCCCACACAGACCAGAAGAGCCAACCATACCCAAACCCCTCAGAGGAGAGACACTGGTTCACTGTGTCTCTGAGGAGCCTTGCTGTGCACATCAGGCTCCTTCACACACTTTGCACTGAGCAGAAATTCTTGCACACAGACTTTCCTGAATCAAGGTCGCAGCTCCAGACTGTTTCTCTGTGTTCAAACAACCAGGTTAATAAATCAAAGTAAGTTCTCAGAAGAGTCTTGTTCAAAAAGGATTAAAAACATCACAGTTTTTGCCAGAAATAGTAGGCTCAGATACAGGGTTTGACCCTTCTGCTGAACACACAGAAAACATCTGCTTGGTCAAGCAAAACTATGGAGTAAACTGGATCAAGATGATTGTGACCATGTTTGTGGGTTCTGAAATCCTTTCTTCAGATGGATAATAAGCTAATTCATATGCAAGTGTTATAAAGTTGGTATATGCATCAATTTACAGGGGGGCTTTTATGCCTCTAGGTAACAAAGCAATCTACAAAGTGTTTAAAAGAGCACAAGACAGAGAATAGAAGCATTTTCACAGCACAGTGTGAGGCTCTCCATTGTTTGTAGGTTAGATTTAATGCACAAATACAATAAAAAGGAAATCATGCTGACAAAATACCAAGTTTATGCCTGTTCAGCGCTAGACACTAAAATTCCAGTATTCACCCATCACAGAGCAATATCACCAGCAAGTCACAGCCCCATTAAATGCAGAACTTCACAAACATAGCAGAAGACCCAGTTCTTGCCAAAAGAAGTCACATTGACAAAAGCACATTGGGGCTTGGCTGATTTAGGCAAAAAGTCACCTATACCAAATCCCAATTAAACCAAGTATCTCCACCCAAGGTTCTCTTCACCACTGCCTTTGCCCTAAGTTGCTGGATATCCCATAAAATCTGATTCAGAGGTACTGACCTCACACCCTCTGTACGTGGGCTAAGAGAAACAGTATTTACCTGGTACATAACTGAGATGAGGATTTAAAATGATGTCTCATTTCGCATTTCCATGCCTCGCTGAGAGCTGCCAGCCTGCACGGATGGCCCGTTCCGGGGCAGGTCCCGCTGCTCTCCCGGGAGCTCCTCCGCCCGCCGGGAGGAGCCGCCGGCTGCTGCTGACAGCAGAGGCTTCTGAGAGGTGACGGGCTAAATTCAGTCGTTGTTGCTGAAATTGTGCCACTAAGATCTTATCACTCTGGGAAACACTCTTGGAAGAGATTTAAGCAAACACGGACACACAAAGCAGAGCAGAACATGAGAGAGTTAGAAAAATCCCGGCAATGCCTTGTCTCTCCCTAAACGCAGAGCCTGCAGCGATGTCCTTTGCTCCTAAATGCTACGGAGCAGAGGTGGCCTGACTGCCAGCTAGACCAGCAAAGGGCGTGGGCAAGAGAGAAAGGGTGGCTTCAGGCTATCACTGACAGCTCCTAATTTAAGTGATTATTTACACAACCAACGATCTCCTGAGAGCAGCAGTACTCTGGACTCACCTTTCTTTTGGTACCGTGAAGACACAGGCTAAGCCACTTTGAAATGGTATGAGGTACTCCCATGTTTTAACTGGAACACTATCATAACTTTTTAGTTCTTGGCCTCCATTACTCAGGAGCACTTCTTACAGCTCTGGGCCACCTTCCAGGCATAACATCTACCAAAGGCACTGAGTATGTCCTAGTTTTTCTCAGAAAACAGCCCAGAGCAAAATGACTACAATACAGCAAGTGCAGAAGAGAACCAGCAGTGAGGAGGTCAAATACTAATTAAAACCAAACTGGGAAAAGAGAAAACCAAAACCACCTAATCTATGACCCCAGAAGAAAATAATTGCGAGCAACAAACAAAATCAGTTCCAGTCATGCTTTGCAGAACCAGCAGTACACAACTCTGCAGGGCAACATGTGAGAAGGGGCAGCCTCAATATTTCCAACACCCAGTGCTGCCGGACCAGCATCTGTTTTCTGTGTCTGACAGGAGCCTGGGATTGAGCACTCCCCACTTGCACTCTGAGAAGGGCACCCACGGATGGATGTGGGGCTTCCTCAGCACCAGAGCACCTGAAGGATGAGGCAAAACTACTGCAGATGTGTGACTTCTGAAAGGCAGCGCCAACCACACCTTGGCTGACTGACCTAAACCCACAGGAGAGGAGCACAGCAAAGATACCTTAGGATCTGCAATCCAAGGCACTGCACAGCACACAAGTGGAACAGCCACTTCTTGCCTAGGGGAAGGGTGGAAACTGAATGCTGTTAAGAACTTCATTTCCAAGCACAATCAGTGTTCCTGCAAAGTAAGACCATTCTCCCATTCTCCCCCCAAGATCTTCCAGCAGCCTGTAGTAGTAAGCACCTCCAAAGACAGGGAAAAAAAAAGACAGTAGTAATTCAATTAATGTAAATAGTTAAGGAAAATGGAAATAAAAGCACTCATTAATTATTTCTGTTCCCACTATGCACAGCCCTCCAAGATATCCTGTTGTCTGTGAATGCCCAGATTCACCAAGAAGTGCCTTAACTTTAGTCTAGCTGGCCTCTCAACTCCTACTTCAGATGGAAGAAAGATGCACTGAATATCTCATTATTGCTCCAAGGAAGAAGAACGATGTCACCCAAACTGTCACTCAAAAGCCCCTTCTCCTCCTACAGGTGCTAAGGCTTCCCTCCCTTCCACCCACCATGGACCAGCCTCCACAGAGCCATTCTCAGCCCCCAGCAACTCCAGTTAAAGGCATCATCATTGTTTCAACACATCCCTGACAAAGAGGAATTCTAAAAACTGAAACAGGGAGTGATGATGCAGCGTAAGAAAACAGAGAATCCAGCCTGAGTACCTGAGATCACTGCAGTTTGTACAAATGACATACCTCTGCATTCATCCTCTTCCTACTTGTTCTCATCTTTCTTTCTAAACAATAATGGTTTGGGATTTGGTTTTTTTTTTTCAAATATCAGACAGGGTTCCAACCTCTGGATGCCTGTTCAGGTGTAAAGTCTTGGCATGCTGTTGAATTTATGTTAAGCCAGCTCATTATCACTGAACAATGGCCCATGAATTGGCTATTGCTCAAAGAAATCACTTACCAAGGCCATGCCCAACAAAAACAAACTGTTAGTGCAAAGTTTTGAAGCGTGTGAAAGAAGGATTAAGGAAGAAGGATGTTGTTGCATTTAATCTGTAAGATTAGGAGATGAGAGATCTGTTTTTTATTAAAGTGAGTCTCCCAGTGATGTTAGGCAAGCTGTACAAAATCCCTGCATTTTCATTTCCTTCTGAATAAAATGAGAATAATACTATTTTCCTATCCAGTGGAGAGGTTTAGATAACTTCAGCCCTAATGCTCTCAATGCCGACCACCAAAATGTCTGCGAAGCGTGAGGTGAAAGAAAAAGCAACTCAGCCAACCACATCTGATTGACTGAATTTTTAAACTCAAATGAATTGACTTTCATCCAACTTCCAAAACCCAAACCAACTACACACGATTAGGCTAAGAATAAGCATGAGAAATGACACTCCACAGGGTAATTTTCTGGAGAGGCTGGAAGCCCCGGGAGAGGGGCCGGGGACGAGAGCAGCTCCTCAGCCGTGACCGGGCGGCTGCGCCTGTGACAATCTCATTAATTTCGTGCGGCGGCTCCGTGTCCCAGGGGCGGCTGCAGCCGGGGGCTCGCTCTCATCCTGCCAGCTCCCAGCTCCTGCCCTCACCGCCAGTGATGGCTTCCATGGCATTGCACTGCAGCTGTGCGCCCGAGAGCCCCGCAGAGGTCACCCACTGCTATCCTGTCTCCTCGGAGCGGGCTGGTGCGTGGCATCTTTGCCGGCTAAAGCAGCGGCTGTGCAGTCTCCATGCTGCATGAACCAGGCGTTTCCGAGGAAAGGCCACGCTCAGAGCCGAGCTCTGTGAGCTGCACACCTGCAGGAGCTGGGCACACCTGCGCTGGGAGGGGACGTGGTCACTCCTCTGACACCTTGCTGGACCGAAGGGCAATTGCATCCAGGGCTTCATTTCCCACATTTCTGGGGAAATGAATGTGCTGCCTCCTACACGTTTTGCAATAGGACATTGCACAGAGCCACGCTGCCTCCAGAGCCTGATCCTGTGCTCCGCTCTGACACGGCGCAGCTGGAACTGCCAGCCACCGCTGTGAGAAATGGCTTTCAATCATGAAAAGGGAAAAAAAGAAAAGAAAAAAAATCACTTCAAGCTTGGCAAAGCTTTGTTGTAAATTTTCAATGTTTCTCCCACACAACCTTTGCATCAGCAAGGTTATTGTTATTATTGTTATCACAATTTAAGATTACAGGCAAATAGCTTTTAGAACATATGACGGGTGACTGCTTTCAAAAACCATCAGTGTTAAAAGGGGCTGCTGCATGCCCATAACGTCTCCTTTCCCATTACCATCAGCAACCCTGTGCAATCCTCCATAAAGTAAAACCACATGCTGGAGCATTAATGATAATGGATGGACAGGCTGAGGCTGCCAACGTGCTTTGCTGAGTGTAGGTCAAGCAAGACAGAGCACAAACCAGACATAGATAGAACAAACACTTTCAAATAATCACCCTCCAAGCAGTAACCATGTGTTGAATCAAAACCATGACAGATTCTCTTGCAGACAAATTCTACCCAGAAGAACAACTGAGAAATGCATACAAGTCTCTAGGTGGCCAACACTGCCATCCTCACCCACCTCTCAGAGACCCAGGATCTCCCTGGTGGGTGTGGAGGGAGGAAATCTCCATTCAACCTTTGCAGTACTTGCAAAGTATTTTCACTGTCCACACAGCTTCCCTCACAAACAACTCAAACCCAGGTTTTGGTGACAAGCCTGGTCTGAGGCTTGTCATTGCTCCTGCCGTAAAAGCACAGCAGAACACAGAAAACACAGGAGTCCATCAAATCTCACGGCTACACCGGAATCAAGGAAAGCTCAAATTAAACCTGGAAAAAAATCCCATCCTGCTCTGTTTTTGCTAAACTGTGTGCAATCCAGCTGCAGCAAGTCCCAGGGGCACCTTGCCAGGCAGCTCTGGGGCAGCCAAGGGGTGCAGCAGCCCCCACCGTCCCTGGGGAGTACAGCCATGGAAGCACCACCTTGCTGGCTCAGCATGGATGGTTTGAGTAATCAGGAGGATGGAAGTGGTCTCCATGCTTCAAAAGGCTCCAAAACACGCTCTCATGAATCAAACAGCTGAAAATAAAACCCAGCAGCCAGATAAGTGGGGCAAGGGCTGTGAATCTGCAAGACATTAGAAGAAAGTGTTTTATGGGTTTTCCTTCCTTTCTCTCCTCCCTGTTGTTTTTTGGCTAAAGACTCAAGGTTTTCTCTGGGACACAGCTTTCTACATCCCCCGTGAGCTGAAGTGACCCAGCCTGTGCCAGCAGGCTGGCTGGTACTGTGGGGGGCTGCTGGCCTGACCTCAGCCCCTGACCTGGCAGCTCCCACTCTGAAACCTGCATCCCGGGAGCTCTCTGCTCCCAGCACCGAGTGCTGCCTCGCGGCTCACACTGGCTGCTGCTGCTGGGTGTGTGTGTGCTGCACTCCCCCAGGCAGGTTCAGCGGAGACAGGCGGTGCCAGCAGCACCTGCGGACAACAGGGAGCGGCAGGAGCCATTCCTCAGGGCCAGCCTGCCCTGCTGCATGGAGAGGGACCAACTGCAGCCCCTGGATATCCTCCCACCACCACCCCTGCTCCTGGCAACCCTTCCCCCTGAGCCTGCCTGCCAAGTTACTGCACCTCTGACACCCGCACACCTCCTGCTCCCACCTCCTGCTCCCACTGATGCCTTGGCAGCAATTCCCTTTTTCCAAACTAAACCTAGGAACCAAACACAACACAGGGAGCATGAGGGTCCTTCAGTATGCCCATGTCACAGTACCTGCCTTATTGATGCCAGCAAATTACAAATCAAATGCAACCTCTTTGTACAAGAGATGCCTGGAAACACAGACTGAGGGATCCCCTGTGTGGGGAGGCACAGGGACAGTACAAGGCCAGGCTGGTCCACAGCTCAATTTCACAGCAAGCACAGCAAGGGAGAGAAAGCCCTTGGTGCTGATGAGGGCAAGCCAGCACACTGACACAGGAAGAATTAAATGCTGGAGAGGCTTCTGGCCTGTCATCGCTTAGAACTTGTAAACACAACAGTGGTTATTACCAGAGCTGAACAATGAGACTGTGAAACAGGAGTCTCCACAAAGGCAATTGCTGAATCAAAGCAGCTATGAGAAGTAAAAGATTTGCTCTTCCCTACCAGAAAGTGCTTGGCTTCCCATGGTACCTGTCTGGTCTCAACTGCTTTAACACTTTTTGCCATGTGCTGCAGGATGAGGTTGCTGAGCAGCTCGAGCAGGTGTCAGAGAGCTGCACCTAAGGGTGACCAAACTTCCAAGTTTGTGAGAAATCTAAACCTCCTGAAATCTGGTTTCACTCCAACTTGCAAAAAAAGCTAACACTTGTGAAATTTCTCATGACACAGAATGACTTTCCCATCTAAAAAGAATATCTGGTAAACATCAGCATGAGGCATTTCTGCAATCAGCTGTTCTCTCCACAAAGCCCAGTAGCTCTGAATTAAAACAAGATGAGAAAACCACAGTTAAATTCTCAGGGAAACTCTGCTCTCATCCTACCCCTTCCTCTGGTGTCCCAGCTCACACAGACTGCCTGGAAACCCCCATAGCCTGTCTTAGGTTGGGGTTGTAGATTTTGGGGAGCTGGACTGCAGAGCTGGGAGCCCAGTGCCCTCCTCAGTGTGAAACCACTGAACCTGCAAGTGAAACCAGCTGGTGGCCAAACCACCCCACCACGCCAGTGGGGACCCTCAGTGGGCACCAGGCAGTATCACTGTACATCTGCTCCACCGAGACACTTCTGGTGACGGCAGAACCAACCTGATTAGTCACCTTCCAACAACTCCCTTCTGGAAAGTGCAGCAACAGCTTGAAGAGCTGGCTGGACTGGCAGGAGGCCACGTAGGCCACACAACAACCACTATGCCCAGTGGACAAGGAAGCCCCCAGGGAAGTGGAGTATCAGTGCCATGAAATGCTGCATTTCATCTAGGCACAAGGTTTCATAACACCCATTTATTCATCCCAGTTATGTGCACCCACCCCAGTGACCATTACCAGTTTCCAGACCACTGCATCCAAAGGAAGCTGCTCTTGGTGCTGTTCCCAGCACATGTGGTCATCCTGAGAGGATGCTTCTATCTAACACAGCCAACAAATAAGGGAGGGACAGGAACACAACCAAGATCTGCCTGCTTAGTTCTGCTGCCAGACTGGAAATAAAACTTCCAGCCACTGGAATGGCCAAAACACGTTCCCTTTGTACTCACTTCACGCTCAGAATTACATCTTTTGTGTTATCCTGGGAGTTTCCTTTAATATAATCTCCTTTTTTGTTGTTGTTTTAATTGAGAATCCCTGGGGCATTTTAAGCTAATTCTGATAAAGCAAAAGCAAAACCACGAACCACGCTTCTACTCCAACCATCCACTAGTGAAGCTTCAGATTCTAAAAGCAACAAGGGGACAGGATGGCTCAGGTGTCTGCCCAACACCTGTGAGTGAACTGCTCACAGTGACTGCTGCCTTGCCAGGAGGAGAGGGCAGCTGAGAAAGGATCAGGGATGAGCACTGATGGCCTGGGCTCCCAATGCAGGCACTCCTGGGAAGGCCATGAGCATGGCAGATCCAGCAGGAGGCTGATCACAGCCCTCCTGTGTCTGCAGCCTCTGACCAGGCAGCACCACACCCACCGGGGACAATCCCAGTCCCCAGCTCAGTGACACAAGGACAGTGTTAGAAGGGCTGGGAGGCTTTGGATGCCTCATCGTTCCTCCATCTCTCACACCACTCCCAAGGGAGCAGCAGTGAGCCAAACCTAGGGCAAGAGTATGAGGAGGGACTTTCTCCTCTTTCTCCCCACCAAGGTGCTGAAACCCAGTGAGGCCAACAGGAAGGAGGTTACTTCAGGGCAAGGAACACCTTTCACCTCTAGCCAGTTGTCAGGGTATTTAACATCCTGTCTTCCAGCTTTGGGAAGCGAGGATCAATCTTCACCAGCTGTGGCAGCTCCTGCCTGCTCCGTGCCTTCCCGGGCCTGCGCCCTGTGAGGCCTCTTCTGATGCTGAGATGCTGCTGGAGATGATCCCAATTAAAGAAGTGAGGCTGTCACAACTTCAGCTGCACAAGGGAGATGAGAAAATGAACAGTGTCACCGAGTGTCTGCAGGAACAAATTTACAAACCTAATCACCTCCCAGCATAGCCAGGCTGCCAGTGCCTGAAGAAGGGTGATAGGGGAGAAGAAAGCTTCTGGGATTCTCAAGGAATATAAATTCACCCTAATAGGAATTGGATCTGTCCCTGCCTGTAATCAGCAGCAGAATGGAGATCCTGAACTGGAATATTAATGCAAGTGCTCAATGGGAGATGAAAACCTCTCAAAACCTCTCTCAAATAATGAGAATTAAACATCAGAAGTGCAGCACAGCAAACTGCAATGCAGTTGTGCTGTCGGGAGGAGTCTGCTGAAAGGGGAGGTTGAGAAATTCCATGGAAGGTATGACTGCCTCCTGGTAGTGCCCAGGACAACACATCCGTTCTGACTGCTTCCTGGCACACTGATTTTTCATCCTAGATACCCTCCCAAACTTGTGTGTGATCCCTGTTTCTCTTTAAAAAATAGGAAAATTGAATTTTTAATCAGGTTGATCAAGTACATCCTCTGTGCCTAAAGAAGACCAATACATGGGAACAGGAAAGAAGCTCTTATTGTAACATCTGCTGTATTTTATTGTTCTGTAATTACTGCTGTTATGGCTTGGGGGGG
>VZTG01008820.1:1562992-1577819 GCA_013397845.1 Melanocharis versteri | reverse complement strand
GGGACCCCGCAGCCCCCGCAGCCCCGCAGCCCGGGACCCCGGAGCCCGGGACCCCGCAGCCCGGGACCCCGCCCAGCGCAGCCGCGACACACGGGGACAGCAGAAACCCAACAAATGTAACTACAATAACAACGACAACAATAACACCAAAAATAACAATAACAACAATAATCTGGAAAAATCTGCAAAGACCAAGAGGTGCCGGGACAAGAGAGGAAGTGAGCATCGCTGCCCCCGCCCCGCGCAGGTGACCAGCGGGCCCCGATTACACACGCTGTCACAGCCCGTGCAGGGGCTGCAGCTGCCACACTCCTCTTCAGCAAACGAGACCATTTCTGGTTTGTGTTCCCGTTACAAACACAAGATTTCTGAAACATGTATTTTCCTCTACCAAGCAGCTGCGAAGCTTTGTTTGTTCTGAATACGGAGCTCGGCACCAACACAGGTGAAGAGAATAAAACTCCCACCCCAGAGCCACCAGGGTAAATCTGGCAAGTTCGGCTGTGCTCATAGGACTGCCTCAGGATTCACCAAGGCATTCATGAGAGCTGAATTTGGCCCAGAATTCAGGAAAGAAGAGTGCTTTCAGCATTTGCTTCCCCGAAAGAATCAAGCTTGCCAGCTTCTTTTTAACATGAGAGGCCGAGCATGTGATCTCCCTGAGCACTCCAGTGGTTTCCTGGGTGCCTCCCTGCACCACGGCACCATGCCAAGAGTGGGGAGCAAGGGAGCACCCCCTGCCTTTGTGCTCGTATCCAGGCATCAGGGAGTGCTCCCGCTGCTCCCGGGCAACTCATCCCTAAGAAACACCACTGTGCTTGCTTCAGAGGAGACAAAAGACACAATTTCTGTTGCCAAGGGCTAAAACAAACAAACAAAAAAAACCAGCAGTCACCTCTTCAGGTTGTGTTGAAGTGACCCCAGAGCAAGTTCTCCTGCTTCTTCTGGCCCCCACTGCCCATGGCTCCCCCCTCAGCACACCCCCCGCTCCTGCAAGAACAGATTTGCTCCCTCCATCACCCAGACTGTGCCAGTGACCCAGGAGAAAAGCCTTTCCCTTTGGATGGGACTGTTCCTCATCATCCCTTGTGAGCACACGGCAGCATCTCTGCCCCCTCCGGGAACGGGGTCACCCAGCGGCTCACAGGAGTCCCAGGGCCATGTCCCCACTCCTGGGCACAGCACTGCCTGACACAAAGCAGGATCCCACCGCCCCCAAAAAAGTGCACACCTCAAAATTAAACTCTCGGTTAGAGGGTGTTAATCAACACTGACCACCTTGGCTGCTGTCCATCAAAGGAACCAGCAGCTCAGTATCCACAGCACCATTACCCCCAGGGCCACATCCAGGTCGGAGCCATTCCCACCAGACAGAATCCTTTATACCAAGCTCGGCACACACCAAAGGTAAAACTCCCACTGCATTTCCCTTCATTCAGTGTTGTGATGCCATGATTCTCTAAGCACAACTTGTCAAACTCCCTCTTCAGTTTCCCACCAAGGCTGTTTTCCCCGATGTGTTTTGCTGGGAGCAGCACACGGGATGGGAAGCCCTGGCTGAGCTTGCTGCCAGCCTTGCCAGCCCCGCACACCTCATGCATCCATTCTCTCTGGATGCTTACCAGGAAGCTCCTCTCAGGGTGTTTGGGACACAGACCTTCAGCAGACCCTGCCAACTCGTGCTCCTTATTAGACTTTCTTTAAAAGTCTGAAAGAAATGGAACAGTGTGCAAGGAAGAAGTATAAAATAGAGGCTGCAGAGATATGAACAGTCTGGAAAATTTGAATCTTTGCCTTCCACCTCTGAATCCATCCACAGAGAAATGTCTGTGGATGGATTTAATCCTCTGACCCAACACACCTTGCACACCTTCCTGTGTAATACAGAATTTGTACTAGATAAATCCTGTGCTTAAAATACATTTATTTTATACACTCACTGTTAAAAGCAATATTTTCAGCGCCATTTTCCTTTGACTTGAAGCCCTTTTCCATGACCTGTTGCAGGCAGGTGAAACTTGTCCCCTTTTTTTTTCCAAGTGATGAAGCATTTCCCCCAGGCTAGATACTGACCTTCTGCCTCTTCCATTTATGTAAAACAAGATTATGCTAAATAGTCACACTCAAATACCTTTGGCATGAGAGAGTAGAGAGAAGGCCACGAAATCTCTCTTTAAAGCTGTTTCTCCCGGGAATCCCATTTCTGGCTTTATTCCCAAGTTCATGATGATCCCACCCATGCCCAGTGCAGGTCTGTGCCTCGTGTTCAGAGAGCAGTGCCCTGCTGTGATCCCCCTCCTCCATATGCCTGCAGCCCACCCTCGCACACACCACAGCAGGCCCAGGGAGCCAGCCCCTGCAAGCTCCTCTTGGCTGCTTCCCCAGTGACCAGACATTTTCTCCAGCTCTGAAAAGCCCTGCTGAGTTTCTAGTGCACTAGGAAAGATTAAATAATCACCCCCATAGATGTAACATATCACAGTATGATTCATTAGAAAGTACACAATTTTTGCAGAGCTTGTGAAAACCTGGGGGATGTTTGTAAGTGTCCAGTGAATGAAGTGTCCCATTCTGCAGGTTTTGGTCCCCAAATTGAAGGGTTCATGAGCATCACTTGGCAGGGCAGCACAGCTGGGAGGGCCCAGAGCAGGAACTGCCCTATACCCCCTGCAGCATTCAGATATATTTAAGGGAGAAAATACCTCTTTGTTGTACTGTTTGGAAGGTAAGTATGATCAGATGTGGCTTTTCTTTGAATAATTTCACTCCTCCTTCTTATTCTTCCCATCTCTTTCCCTCTGAGATTTATTTAATCCTACTTGAGAAAGAAAACTGATCAAGATGGGAGTTATTTCAGCATCTGTTGATGCTGAATCATGACTTCATTTCTCGCTTCCTTTTTACTCTCAATCATTTAGCAATTCCCTCCAAGACTCGTAACTTCTTTTGTCTTCTGTTAATTAAAATCCAGCTAGGATTGCCTGCTAATTGCACACTGGTTTAACAAAGCCTGGCCTGCTGCTGTGTTTATTTTAAGTGTCACATGAATAGGCAACAGCAGGTTTTACTGGCACTTCTCTTCTTCAAGTGTGTGGTTTTTGCATGAACTGTGCTGAGCTGGGAAAAAGGTCTCGTTAGAAATATTTTTCTTGAGAAATATTTAAAAGAATATTCTTATGTTTCAAATCTTGCATAAAATTGACAACATCAATAGATTTTAAATACCAACAACAGGAGAAGCAAAAAGGAACACAAAGGAAGATCAGCATAACCACTGTGACCATGCCACGTCCTTGTTGCCGTATGTCCTGGCAAGGGATGGTGAGTCCCCACGGCTGGGGGCATCCAGCTGCTTGGGCAGACCAGGCAAGCTGCACCTTCAAAACCCATCTGAAGATGTCACTGTCCATTTTTTAGCATCTTAGAACAGCTGTAGGAGTCATATGGCTTATTCCTATTCATTGCACAACATATCCCTCACCTATTATGCATTAAAAAACCAAACCAAAACAAGAACTTTCTGTAAATACAGTGTTATTTTCCCTGCTTTCCTGCAGCCTCCTTAGCATCTCTCCGTGGAAAGTTAGTGTCTGCCTCAGTGACCCCGCTTCTGAGGTGTCACAGCTCCAGCGGCACACCCTGAGCAGCAGCAGTCACGGCACAGTCCGCAAGTGCTCCGCTGTCCTTTGGGAAGGATGAGTCCACCTGGCACGTTTGGTTACAGTCATATAAAGAATTCCTCCTCCTCGTCCTCTGCTCGGTGTGCCGGGCTGGCCCGCGGCGTTTGCCCCGCTGGCCCCGGGGGCTGGCCGCTGCAGGAGGCTGCTCCGCAGGGCCCCGGGGAAGCGGCTCAGCGGGCAGCGGCCGCTCCCGGGACTGCCCACGGCCAGCCCGGTGTCCACGTCGGTCTCTGTCCCCCGGTGCCTGTCCGGGAGAGCAGCCTGCAGCCTCCTGCCCGCCTGCCTGCGGAGCGATGCTGCTTCCCCCCACGGCCGGGCTGCTGGGACACGGGGAGGAGAGCAGAAGTGCCTCTGGAGGTCACTGCTGGCTTGCTCAGGCGCAAGGACTTCTTCACCTGGGTCAGATTTTGTTTTACCCTTCGGAGCTCTGATCTCCTGGCTTCTCCGTCCAGGATTACCCTGCTTTACAGGGAGAGGGGCTGGCATACAGTCCTGCGGGATTTTTCCACTGTCTGTATTATTATGCTGCTGGGAAAGCCTGATGTTTGTTTCAAGGATCTTGGAGCTGCTTTGAACCTGTTGAAAATTAGAGAGAAGCCGGTTAACACAGAGCTCTAGCTTGACCAGTGATGAAGCTCTCGCCCAGCCCCGCTGTGCTGAGGTCACCTGCAGCCCGAGTCAGAACAGCTGGGGAAGTCCGTGCCAAAGTCGGTTGTGGATACAAAAAATCCACATGCATTCCGGGGAACCTAGATAAACACTTGGAAAGGAGAGCCACTGCCAGTTACCGCAAGGGGCTTCGGGGGGGAATGACAACTCCAGGTGGAGTCTGTGAGCAGAGCCCTGGATTTAGTTTGCAATATGGCAGAAAGTCGGGGCAGGGGGGTAAATTGCAGGTACTTAGAATAAAGATTTACAGTATGGGCTGAAGAGTTGCAGAATAAAGCACTAGGCTGTCAGCCTGCTGTCTGGAGCTTGGACACACGATATATCCTTGAGTTCAAGCGGATTACACTTTCCTTTGGAAGGAGCACAGTGCAGCATGGTCACATCCCAAAAAAAGCTTCCAAATTTCCTGCCAGTGGATTAATGTTCATCTGTCAGCTCAAAGACCTAGTATCTACAGCAGGAAGAATCACAGAGTAATTTAGGAAGGGGCCTTTGGAGGCCACGAGGCCCAGTCCCCTGCTCCAGGTAGGACCAACTTCAAAGCTACATGAAGATACCCAGGGCCTTGATCGCTCCAAGAGGGTGCAAACCAATTTATAAATTGATACTGAATGAGGCAGCAAGGGCTGCCCTAAGATTAGTGTTCAGAGCAGCATAAAATAAGCTGAGCCGAGTAATTAACTTTATCTGTAACAGAAGACTTCTGGAAGGAAAAAAGAAAAAGCCAGGGCAAATAATTTACAATCCAATTTACAAGAAAAAACAACCAGAGGTGGGAGGGGTTATTACAATGGAAAGAAAGCACACTGAGCTAAACTGCCATTCTGCTCACATGTATAATTCTCACTACATATCATCTCACCACAGACTTTCTCTTTTTTTTTAATTTGTATTCATATAACCTCTGGACTGCACACTTGAACAGAAAAGGCAGAGATTTCCTAGGACACACCGCTTCGTCACTTTTGCCCAACTGCAACTCACTTGTGAGCTCATAACCTCAATTGCAGGTGGTACTGTATCAACATTACACTTAAAATCTTCTGGTTTTGGATGCCAAAAATCTGCTTTGAAAAACATTTATACAGCAATGACTTATCAGAAAAAGATTAGGCTGCTACAATCATTTGTTTGAGGCAGAGGAGGGAAGATGTTAAGCTAGCATGCCCTAGAAAGCATTAATAATCTCCATTTCAGGCAAGCAGTAATGATGTTAATTTAACAGTATAAAAACATTCCAAGGATCAGTGCTTATATTTATCAACAGCATCACAGCACTGGCAGACACCGATTACTGCATTCACAAATACAAAAGAAAACATGAACAAACAAAATCATAATTTCCATTTTGAACCAGTCCTGCTGTCCTTGGAAAAAAGTAGATAAATCCTCCTCTGAGAGCACCACAGACACATACCTTGAGCAGAATTGTATTCCCTTCATAGTCCTGTGTTTGCCACCTGGTGCTGCTGATAGGAACACACGGGTTGGGCAGGAGGGGCACCAGCTGCCCGATTTCTTGCACCTTGAACTGCAAGGCTGACGAGTCCCTGGGCTCGGCAGCCACCCCGATGGGCAGCTGCTTCAGGCACAGCTGCACAGCCACGTGTGGGGTGGCATGCAGCACAAAGACACAGAAAGTGCTTTTCTGCAGAGTGGCTTCTTTCTGGAGGATCATCTCGTAGAGCCTCACTGCATCCTCATAGTTATCAAAGCTGCAGTAGAGGGTGACCCGCAGGATTTCGGGGCCGCAGTGCACCCGCCTGATGCCCCACACGGGCAGCTGCTCATCCAGGCCGTAGAAGTCCTGGTGGGATGGAGCATAGGGGGGGCTTTGCCCATTAGCAAACTGGGCACGCTGGTACCGCCAGGGTGGGCGCTGGAATTGCTCATGGACCTGGACAATCCGTTCTTCTCCCAAGTCCTCGTGCAGAAAAAGGAGGACGGATATTCCAGGAAAGCTGCAGCTCCTCTTGCGGTATCTCTCGTAGCATTTCAGAGGAGAAATTCGCTCAGACACCAGGAAAAGGCGAATGTCCAGGCAGAGCCACTCCAAAAGCCGATCCAGAGTTTGCTGCAGAGGAAATGAGTGTCCCAAATGAGTGAGGAGATGCACAGTCATCAGAGACTCTGCTCCATCATCCATTGCAAAAACTCTTGGCAAAAAATTAAAACAGACAAATTGGTGTCTTCCTTTTACTCTTTACCTCAGGAACACAAGGGTGTACTCTGAGCCTTGAACAGAATGAGTTCAGACTCCTACAGGCTTTGCAGTAACCTGATGAAACACGTGGGTAAGCACAGTGAACATGCAGAGGGGGCAGGTGCAGAGTGACAAGGCTTTAAGCGAGCCGTCCCAGGTCACATCCCAGCGGAGCTTGGCTCAAGGCTCATTCCCAGCTCTGGAGCTCTGGTCACTAATTACATGCGACCCAAGTGTCCAGAAAGAGCTCTGTGTCCTCCTGCTCTAGTCGTTCACAACGCAGGACAGCAGAGAGGCACAGCACTGGAACACCAGCAGTGGTTTTCCAGGATGAGGTGATGCTCGCTTGTCTCTCGGCAGTGGAAGCGGCCGCTCCGGACCCAGCTGAGTCCCACCAGTGCAATCACTGCCTTTTGCAAAGCCCATGTGGCACTCATGGCTGAAACCCTCAGCAAATTTTCTCGTAGTCAGCAGGCTGGCCTTGGCTTATTGTAAAAAGCGGTGATCTCTGTGAGTCCCACCCTTCTGGGGCACACAGATAAGCTATTCTTTGAAAACAAGGAAGGAAAACAGAATAACAAAAGAAAAAACCCAACCATGTGAACACAACAGATAACAATAGGGGCAGATATAAATCAGGAAAGAGGAGCTTTGGGAAAAAACCTTGACTCCTAGTTACACCCTTCTCAACACAGGTGCCTAACTGGAAACCAGGTCCTGGGTTATTGTCCATAGCCCATAAAAGCTGGGTACCAGGCTTTCCATTTTCAGTGCCCTGTTTGCTTCTTTTTCCTCCTTTTTTTTTTTCCTGAGATACCCATGTAATCAGAAGCCTTAAGCAAAGTCCAAGGGGTTTTTTTTTTCTTGCTCCTTGGGTTTACATATTGGTACTTAACTTAGCTTACTGCATAATCTACAATAGGAATGCTGAAAATACACCTCTTTCCAGGTCTCTTCTGGTGTCTGGACAATAAATCACACTGTCCCTTCATCTCCCTATTTGCCAGCCCAGGAGCAACACAATACAGGTCAAGCCAAACCCACTTCCTATACAGAACTGCCCCCACTGTAGCCAGTATTTAAATCAAAACTGGGGCCTTTGGTGATCTGTCCATCTAATTAAGAGCAGCACATCTCTCTCTGCTGACATGCCAATTTCCCTCTCAAACAGCCAAGCACACAAAGCAGTGGTTCACTGTGCAGAAATCCCAGCATTAATAAGTCTGTTATTCAAAATTCTGACCTATTTTTCTTTAATATGACCCTAACTTTATATTCAACTAACTAAAATCTCCAGGGTCTAAAGGTACAAGCAGCAGTGCCTTGGTTTCCTTTAGGGAGATCCCTCTCACTGGTAGCAACTCACATTCATGCTTTAAAAGCTACACTGACACCTATGTACAATAAAAATAAAAAAAGACTGTCTAGAAAATGAGGAAAAAATTATTTTGCACCCACCTGCAACACTCTGAGCAAGTAACAACTGCTGTTGGGAGGGAGACAAGAACAAAATCCAGCCTTCAGACAATTGCAGGAAGAAAGTGAAGAGTGCAAGTGCTCAAAATATTAAAATGCTCTAGATGAGCTCTGAACAACACAATTTCACTAAAATATGGAAAAGGAAATGATTCATCAACTCCTTGCTACAGGGCAGGGGCAGGCAGTCATCTGCCTTCCTGCCTGTGAAGAACAGGGGAATTTTGCCTATACAGGAAAACACTGAAACTAAGCAAGTTCATCAGGGCTTGGTTGTAGCTGGAAGCAGCTCCCGTGAGCAGGTTCCCCTACTCCCACCCCAGGTGAGCATCCCTCGGGCTGCCTCTGCACCACAGCCCCAGTGCCTGCCCCACACACCCCTTCTCCCTGGGAGCAGGACCCCCACTCCTGCACCTGCAAACTGCTCCCTCCCAGGGCAGTGAAGAGGGAGCAAGAGAGGGCAAGCGCTGCTTTCCATGTGCAGTGCCATCACTGCTGGCTTGTGCAGCTCTCGGCCCCATCCCTGCTCCAATCTGCTGGATAAAATCCCGTGGGCAGCTGCAGCAGTGTGGTGAAAGTGACAGAGGACTGGAGACGTGAATTCTTGCAGAGCAGCTGTGGAGAGTAAGGGCTGGTTAGGGAATGATGCAGATACCTTGGCCGTCTCCAGCTCCCGCTGTGGCCAGTGGGAGCCAAACTGTTTTCCAGATGGGCAGGTGCCTCCCACAGAGGCTGCAGAAGGTGAGCAGCATCTCTCCTGATTTTACAATAGCCAAAAACCTGAGCCTTACTCACAAAAAGGGTTAAATCCTGAACCCTCCACCATGTGTTTCTTCTGTGCTTGCTGGGGTGGGACAGGGAAACCATCTCAGCTCTGAAACTCTACCTGATGAAGCTGCCTGGAGAACAGTTTTAGGCCTGGTTCTCAGCTCTCCAGCAGCTCTGGATCAGGAGAACCCACCAATCCTCCCACAAGGAGCACGAGATGAGCTAAACCTCAGCCTTTTTCTGACCCTCTCCCTCAGAGGAGAGCAGCCCCACCACCCAGCCTGAGCACCTCTGCTCCTCTTCCACTTGCTCTGACAACTAAATATCCCAGGGAAGGGCTCAAACCAGGCTGCTCAGCCTCGGACAAGGCTATCCTCATGCCCTTCCTTTGTCTCCAATCTATTGTCCCCCCAAACCCTGGGATAAAGCCTGGGTGCCACGGCCCTCACTGCTGCAGCCTGGTGAATTCAGACCGTTCATCCACTGCTCGTCTCAGGTGGAAAAGGCATGGCTGCCACAAGAACAAAGGGCTGGCTTTTGCTGGATCTTCTAAGAAAAGCAAAGTGCCGATTTCACTCCGATCCCTGAACGGAATGAGTCCTCGCCTTCCTCTCTGCTTCCCCTTCCCCCAGCTTTCCAGTCTGGCTGCCAAACAGAAAAGCACATTTTTCATCGTGACCTACTGAACACGCCAAGAAAGATTTCTTCAAGAGATTAGAAAAATAGCAGTTCAATTTTACATGAAAAGTCACTTTGCTGAGGGGAGGAGGGGTGGATAATTCTGATATGGGACACAAAAAAACCGGGGCCCCATTCCCACATGGCAGTGACTGGAAACACAGCAGAACATACAGGAAGCTGCTGGGGCACTCCAGCTGCATGTAAGAGCAGGACAGATATGAACATTTGTATCTGGCAGTAATACATACACTGGAAAGCCCTGCACAAATTAAAGTCCAAATGTAAACAACTAATAAACACTTTATGGTGTGAAGCCTCAGAGAATACTGTCTGCTGCAAGTCTAAAATCCTACAGTGGAAAGGCAGAGCACGATAATTAAAAATTCCTTTTCATAATGAATTCCCGAGTTGTGCCTAGTCCTCTGCACTGCTCGGAGCCCTTTGCTCTTGCTGACACCACCAGAACTGATGATGCATCACAGGATTTAATAAGTTCATAGCAACATCTGTAAGGAAGGTACTTTACAAGGATTATTAGAACGTAATTAACTTGAGAGAAACTGAGTATGTATTACCTAAGCACCTTGGGAGAAGGCCTCATTAAATACATGACTCAGGCTTCCTAATTTCTTTTAAAAACATTTTTTTTGTTTTAACCCATCTCAAGCTCTGCCTATAACAAGGACAAAACTACTAAATTAACCTGCTATGTGACAATTATATACAGCATATACAGTACTGAGATAAAAGTCAAGATTAAGGCCTTACTTGATACAAAAGTCTTTTCAGAGTCTCTGAACCCCGTGACTCCAATTCCTCACAACTTGGGAGGAAACTAAAGACCCAATGACCAAAAGAGCAAAAACCCATCTAACCTACTGCATTTATTTAAGTAGACTTCTCTCCCAAACAATTCTTGTTTCTTCTTTTAAGCCAGCTATCAGAAAGTAGTGATCCAGCAAGAGCCTGTCAGCAGGCAGAAAACACAGGGAGCTCCACTACACACTGTGAGTCAGCATCCAAGCACATACACACACAAAGAGGAAAAGGAAACAAGAATACAGCTGTGAAGAGCAGAGGGAGCTGTCTCAGGCTGCAGCCTGTCCTACCTGGTAGAGCTGCTGCAGCGCTACTCTGGGCTCTGCTGGAGCCACAGCTCAGCCTGGCAGCTCCAGCTCCTCCCAGGGCCGGGACTCAGAGACTCCAGCTCGTGCTGGGAGGAACACCATGCCTGGAGGTGCTTGGACAAGGGAGAGCTTCAAGGCTCACAGGAGATAAAATATAAAATGAGAGAGGTTCCTCCTGACACTGAGCCACGGCTCCCAGGGACAGGGATCCTCCGCACTTCGGCACACGCTGCCAGAGGGACACCCAGGATTGAACCACATCTTCCCTGTGCACCTGGTGACTACAGTAACGAGAGAAAAGCAAAGTTATCCTCAGGTGACAGGCTTTGGGGCAAGGGCAAGGCTGAGAGAGCAGCACTAAGACACAGAGATGAGCTTCCCAGTAGTAACAAATATGTTGTACAAAGGCACTGCATGGCCTTGGCTGGTTTTTATACTCATCTCTCACCAAATGTGGGCTATGTGTCCTCAGCCGGTTACAGGGCACTTGCAGACAGTTCCATTTTTCCTCAGTTTTCAGTTCGTCTAAAATATTTTTAAAAACCCCAAAACACTCCATGCACCCAAACAAGACCCATTAAATGTAATGAGCCAGCTGGAGGTTATAGCAGAAACAAGTATTTGGTAACAAAGATCACAGAATGGGTCAGGTTGGAAGGGACCACCGTGGGGCATCTGGTCCAACCCCCCTGCTCAGGCAGGATCATCCCAGAGAGCATGGCACAGGATGGTGTCCAGATGGTTTTGGAATATCTCCAGTGACGGGAGACTCCACACCCCCTCTGGGCAACCTGATCCAGTGCTCGGTCACTGCACAGTGAAGGAATTCTTCCTCATGTTCAGGCGTAACTTCCTGGGCATCAGTTTCTGCCACTGCCTCTTGTCCTATTGCTTCACCACAGAGCAGAGCCCAGTCCATTCTCTTGACACCCTCCCTTCAGTCCATTATAGACACAGATAAGATCCCCTCTCAGCCTTCTTGAGACTGAACAAGCCCAATTCTCTCAGCTTTTCCGGTGGTGACTTGGCTTCAAAGAGCCAACATTTAGCACTGACCCAAGATGGCATCTTTGGGATCCCTCTACCCACATCCCCAGTGTTAATCCACTTCCAGGTCAGAGAGGGATAGGGGGAAGTCAGCCTGCCTACATGTGAATTTAAGTGCCCAACTTCAGGGACTCATTTCTGAAAGATTTAACTCGGCAATTTTTATATAAATTACACCTCAATTAAAAACCTTCCAGAAAAAGAAAACAGGCAGATCTAAACAAACCCAAGACTTGAAGGACCCAGTGAGGTGTTTGTTTAATCAGCTTACATTTAGCATTGTTGAAGGCAACTCAAAGCAGAATTCTTGGAAGGCCAGCAGCAGAGCCGGGTGTGACTGCACCCTGCCGAGTGCTAATAAGAGTGAGTCCCCAGGAGATGGTGACCTCGCCAGCGAGGCTAAGCTCCAGCTTAAGGAACAAGTCAGACCCACGCAGTGTGAAGGCTTCTGATTACTCCCTTTCCTGAAGACAGCCTTCCTGAGATACAGAATAATACACCCCAACTTCTAATTAAAAGAATCTTGGCCTGGATCCCACATTATGCTGGAACTGCAGATTTGCATAATTAAGTTGATACCAAATGCTGTGACAGACAAGCTGCAGGAGATTATTAGCCTCATCTTTAACAGAATTTCAAAGAAGCAAGCTCCAAACAGTCAACAAATATTAGCAGAAGTGGTTCTCGAGGTCTAGGAAACTCAGGCATTACTGAGATTTGGGGCATGTTCTGGTAACTTTGCAAAGGAAAATCTGCACACGAACTCAAAAGCCATTGTAAGGCACCTCCAGGCTCTAATGTAGCATCGCTCTGAGGACTTCAGGACTTCTTATTGTGAATTTTTCCTCACAAGAACAGGACTGCTAATATGAATGCTATTCATAAACAGGGGCTGGAAGTTGCACCTCTGGTGCCTCCCCCTTTTCTCCCTCCCAGTTTTACTCAGGCAAACAGGAGCATGTGGCTCTCCAGACAACTTCCTTGTCCTGTCTACAGCTAGTCCAGGTCAGCAGTTCCAGGACTGGAGGAGGTGAAACAGGCCTTTCCCTCCTGAGCAGCAATTTGCTTCTTGCTTTAGAACAAACAGCTGCTGAGAGCAGGCAGACTGTCAGGCTGGCTGGAGACCCACACAGATACTGCTGCTAGGTACAATCACACCACATTTGCAAGATTTCCTTTGCAGGTAAAACCTGTGGAAAATAAAAAGTCAGATTGCGTTTGAGAAGACCAGAAGTATCAGCCTAAACCTCACTGCCTTAGTGTGGAATGAGGCAGAAATATTACACTTCAAAACACCAGTCTGTGCATGTACTTCCCTAAAAAAGCTCAACTGTCCTTGAAAAACTTGGCTTAATTTAAAAGGTTGTAAAAATAGAGACATTCACATTATCACATTTACATCTAAGGTCCTTAAAGCAAGGACTAATGTGGCTTTCCACATACAGTGGAAAGTGGCCAAAACTGAGGCTCCAAGTACTGTGAGGAGCGATAGGATAGAATGGAGTTACAGGCTGTGGGACGCGCCTGCAGAAACACATGGCAGCACAGAGAAGCACATGGCAGCACAGAGAGGTTTGTCTCCACCTGACCTTGCAGGGAGGAGGTGCCACGCGGCAGAGCCCTGCAGAGAGGAGCCTGCCAGAAGCTGAACAGCGTGTGATCGCCCCATAGAAGGACATTAAGAAAGCACGTTGCTGACGTGGTAACGTGGGATAGGCCTCTTAGTGAGAATTGCCATATAGGGAAATACTGTGTCTTGAAGAAGTGTATAACATCAGCTTGTTTCTTTGAATAAACGATTCAGGTTCCCCGCTGGCCTGAGTCCGTGCCTCAGTCGTTACAAATGGCGCCCTGCATCAGGCACGTGATAGGCAGCGAGTGGTTGCACCGGTAACAGCGCTCGGCTGAACTCTACAGGGGGTTGAAACGAAGCTCGGAGCTGAAACGAAGCTCGTGGCGCCAATCGACCTTTCTGCAGGACGGAGGGTAGCAGCTGAGAACTATGGGGGAATGTGTATCCCAGGAACAAAAGAACCTTGTAGAGATGTTGGAACAGATTTTGAAGAAAGACAGCAGGAAAGCTGAATCTACAGATTTGAACAGACTCCTGTTCTGGGCAAAGGACTGTGATTCAACTTTAGATAGCACCAATGTTTTTGATCCTCAGATATGGCACACTTTAGAGGATGCTTTGTGGGACTGAGTTAGGCAAGGCAACACAGCACTGACAAAGCTTGTGTTTCTGTGGAGGACTGAGCGCAAGGCGGTCATGGCGCACGTGGCACCCAAAGACTGGAAAAAGAAGGACGCCTGTGCCTCCGCGGCAGCTGTGCCAAACCCCTTCCGTGCCGCCATGGAGCGAAACGCGAGACTCTGACCGTAAGCCTGTTGGGGCTGTGGGAGGAGAACCAGAAGATGGCCCCTGGTCCCCTGACCCGTTTGATCCGGGCAGGACTCCAGACAGTATCATAGAAGAGCTCGCGCCGCCCCACGCTGTGCGGTATCAGCTGGAGCCATGTCGTGGGGAGGGGCTGGAGCTGGGGGGCCCTTCCTGGTGCACCTAAGGGGCGTGTAACAAAGGGTAACTACGAGTAATATTGTAACAAGATGCTCAGGTAAAACAAGCAAGATAGTAAAACAAGCAAGATAGCAGAGCAAGTGAGATAAACAACATCAAGAGCAAGATAGCAAGTTTAACGGAACTTACAAACTGCAAAATTAGCTACAAGTTAGACTGAAAAACAGGAAGCACCAGGCATGTGTTGAAGATAGAGATAAAAAGTTCAAACGTGAGGAAGACTGCAGAAGCCTTCATCAAAAGACCACCAGAAGACTGATGACCACCACAGTAGGAACTGACACATGTGCGAAAGCAACAAACTGTTGTAAAACCATGACACAGCTTTATGCACATCCGAGTATGCTAATGATATGTTGTAATTGTGATGGTGTATGGAAGGACTTCTANCATTCGCACTGGCTTGTGCGGGGGCAGCTGCGGGCTGGGCATGTCGTTCTTGCATCTTGGTCCGTGGAACTCTCCTAGTTTTGTTATTCAGATGGTAATTCCTGCATGATCTTAGGGGGTTGGTGATGTTACTGTGCCTAAGGGGGGCCCTACAGGCAGGGCTACTGTCTCCTGCAATGTTGCCACTATCCTGACCTCTCACTGTTAA
>VZTG01008820.1:1540675-1562660 GCA_013397845.1 Melanocharis versteri | reverse complement strand
CCGAGTATGCTAATGATATGTTGTAATTGTGATGGTGTATGGAAGGACTTCTAAAATGTAACCGAAGGCTAAAAAAGATTGAGTTTTTGGCGAAGGATCCCCCTCACTCCCAGCGCTGAATAAACAAATACCTCGTCTGTAGGTGTCTGGCTAGAGAGTTTTATTTTCTTGCCCAGTTTCGGGCTTCACCGGCAGCACGTTCCCGTCCCGCGTGTCCTCTGTGCGGCCGCAGCGGCGGCGGCGCACGGGCGGAACCGCGCTGCTGAGCGCACGGCACGGCCGAGGGATGGCGGCGAGCGCTGCGCCGGCGACACAGCGAGGCTGGCGGGACGAGCGCGGTCTCTGCGTGCGGGCNGGATGCTCCTGTAATAATTCTGATTTGTAAGCTCTCCTTTCAAGCTGAGATTACACAGAGCCAGTAACTCTTTTATAAACTGCATATTTTCAGTTCTTGTTCGTAGGTAGAAACATTCCCTTGTAATTTTAAGTTGTTTCCCAAGATCTGGCTGTTGAATCACTGTCTCCATTCATGGGAAGGAGATGTGTATTGTTACCAGTCATTGGGTGTTTTGATGTGTCCCCCTGTTCATGGGGAAGATAAGCTCTTGTGAAGTCATGTTCTTAACTCATATTTTCTTTCAAAGTACCCTTTTAATTAATGAGACTGAGTTGCAAAGGTCTTGTCCTACTTGAAGAAACTGGAAGAATGGCTCCCGCCTTGCTGCTTCCCCAGTGTGGAAGAGGTTACCACTGGAATGAAAGATGCTAACCCTCTCACCCTGCAGCAGCTTCTGACTCAGGGCTTGTTATCTTTTGAAATCGCTTAGGGAGTTAATATAATTGCAATGTCCTAGGCCTGGATTTAAAGGCTTGTATATACCTTCTGTGAAGGAAAATTGGCAAATTTAGGTATTGTTAAGTTTCCTGCAGGTGATTTAGTTATTGTACTGACTCATAACTACAGATGTAGCTTTTGTATCAAAGACAGCTGAGAAATGTTTCTGTATGTGTCATTTTGTAAGTGAAGAGATAAATGATCTACAAGAAGTCAGCATGTTTGCATTCCATTTCATAGTTAAGAAGACTTGTTTCATTTTGAGCTTCTGGGAAATATTCCATTTGTCCCAACCCTAGTGTCTTTACGAATTCAAATTATTCATGTTAAAAAATGTTTTACTAAATCATAAGAACATTTTTGGTTTTTTTTAAACTTAACTTGGTATTTTCACTAAGCTGTAGATTTTGACATGACTGTTTATTAGAGAAATTTAAGATTAGTAGTGTGATTGTACTATGTTTCTGCATTCAGATAGCAGGACAGTTTTTATAAAGGGATTTAGCTGTAACATAATTATTTTATATTACTTACATGCATTCCTTTGGTTGCTCGGAGGTTCTTCAAGTTAAGAAACTTTTTCAACAGATATTACTAGAGGGTTGCCTGTAGGTATTTTAGTGAAACCCTCCCAGTCAAGGCTTGGGCCCTGGTCAAGCCCTGGCTGGTTAGGAAAGTATACCATCAGACCTAGGTGTTTCTGCACTAAAAATGAAATTAAGTCACTTTGACTTGCTGATTTGGTCTTACAAAAGCTGGACCCCCTTTTGAGGTAAACTTGGAAACCTTGTCCAGAAATGGTTTTCCAGGCCCTCACTGTGAAATGAGGCTCCCCAGCTATTGCAGACTCTGGGTGACGGTAATGTATTTAGGCAGTTGAAAATATTACCTTGCTTATTTTTGCTCGGTATGTGCTTGTTGTTTTATTAGATGTATTGTTTTACTGTTCATAGTAAAGAAGTGCATGTTATGTTGTACACTCTCCTGAATCCAGTAAGTTGAATTATGTTCATGTTACAGTTGTTAAAACAAAAAAGAGGGAGTGCAGAGATGGGGTATACTCCCCACAAAAGCCTTATATGTTCTTAATTTTTTGAATCGGGTTCAGAATGACCTAACCCCCGTCCAATGATGTTTTTGTGAATCACACGCTCACTTAGAAAAAGCTCAGGTACTTGGGAAATGGGAAGGACCCTTTCTGTTGATAATCTGGGGATGAAGATATGCTTGTGTTTCCACAGATTCCAGTCCACGATGGGTACCTGCAAGAGTAGTCTGACCAGCCTTCGTTACTCTGGCTTCATCATCAGCTCGTGGAGAAGCTAAGGGAACAAGATGAATGGAGCTTGTTTGGTTTGGGTGGTGGGCCAAACATGTTCTAATGTTGGGAGTGTTTTGTTTTGTGATTCTTGCTTGTATAAAACAAAAAAAAGTGGGAATTGTGGGGAGAGATAGGATAGAATTGAGTTGTGGGACACGCCTGCAGAACGCCATGGCAGCAGAGAAGCACGTGGCAGCACAGAGAGGCACGTGGCAGCACAAAGGAGCACGTGGCAGCACAAAGGAGCACGTGGCAGCACAAAGGAGCACGTGGCAGCACAAAGGAGCACGTGGCAGCACAAAGGAGCACGTGGCAGCACAAAGGAGCACGTGGCAGCACAAAGGAGCACGTGGCAGCACAAAGGAGCACGTGGCAGCACAAAGGAGCACGTGGCAGCACAAAGGAGCACGTGGCAGCACAAAGGAGCACGTGGCAGCACAAAGGAGCACGTGGCAGCACAAAGGAGCACGTGGCAGCACAAAGGAGCACGTGGCAGCACAAAGGAGCACGTGGCAGCACAAAGGAGCACGTGGCAGCACAAAGGAGCACGTGGCAGCACAAAGGAGCACGTGGCAGCACAAAGGAGCACGTGGCAGCACAAAGGAGCACGTGGCAGCACAAAGGAGCACGTGGCAGCACAAAGGAGCACGTGGCAGCACAAAGGAGCACGTGGCAGCACAAAGGAGCACGTGGCAGCACAAAGGAGCACGTGGCAGCACAAAGGAGCACGTGGCAGCACAAAGGAGCACGTGGCAGCACAAAGGAGCACGTGGCAGCACAAAGGAGCACGTGGCAGCACAAAGGAGCACGTGGCAGCACAAAGGAGCACGTGGCAGCACAAAGGAGCACGTGGCAGCACAAAGGAGCACGTGGCAGCACAAAGGAGCACGTGGCAGCACAAAGGAGCACGTGGCAGCACAAAGGAGCACGTGGCAGCACAAAGGAGCACGTGGCAGCACAAAGGAGCACGTGGCAGCACAAAGGAGCACGTGGCAGCACAAAGGAGCACGTGGCAGCACAAAGGAGCACGTGGCAGCACAAAGGAGCACGTGGCAGCACAAAGGAGCACGTGGCAGCACAAAGGAGCACGTGGCAGCACAAAGGAGCACGTGGCAGCACAAAGGAGCACGTGGCAGCACAAAGGAGCACGTGGCAGCACAAAGGAGCACGTGGCAGCACAAAGGAGCACGTGGCAGCACAAAGGAGCACGTGGCAGCACAAAGGAGCACGTGGCAGCACAAAGGAGCACGTGGCAGCACAAAGGAGCACGTGGCAGCACAAAGGAGCACGTGGCAGCACAAAGGAGCACGTGGCAGCACAAAGGAGCACGTGGCAGCACAGAGAAGCACATGGCAGCACAGAGGAGCACGTGGCAGCATGGAGAGGGTTGTCTCTGCCTGACCTCGGGGAGAGGAGGTGTCACACGGCAGAGCCCTGCGGAGAGGAGCCTGCTGGAAGCTGACAGACCCCTGAACAGCGCGTGGTCACCCCATAGAAGGACACTGAGGATGCGTGCCGCTGGCGTGGCGATGTGTGATAGGTTGCTTAGTGAGAATTACCATATAAGGAAATGCTCGGTCTTGAAGAAGTGTATAAAACCAGCTTGTTTCTTTGAATAAATTATTCAGATTGCCTGCCAGTCTGAGTGCGTGCCTCAGTCATTTACAAGTACTAGCCTAATGAGAATTAATAACTAAGATAAAAAACAAGAGGATAAAAATAGCACCAGCCTAAATAGCCTAATCCTAACAGCCCACCTGGACAGAAAGCATGATTGTCCCTGGGCAATAAGACCACATCCATGGATTTTTCAGAACACACCTGTTAGTGCAGCTAAAGTGCAGAAGATGCCAAAGAAGCTAAAGATGCTTAAAAATACAGAAGCAGAGTGATTTGAGAACCTGAAGCCTATCTCCTATCCTTTGGGATAGTATTTTCACTCTTTTCTATTATTCACCAATTCCTAAAAACTCATTTTTCTGTCGCCGTTCCTTTTATGATAGCATTATTACTTGAGCAGATTGAGAATAAAGTATTATTTCATGTTGATATCATTCTGTATCACAACCATCAGACAAGAGCAGAGTGGTGCAGTTTCAGACATTACTCCCTCACCTGGGTTCCAGCTTGGAAAAGACCAACAGCTTCATTTGAATCACGACTTCTTAGAACCAGAATTTATAATTGCTTCTTTGTGAAATTTGCATCCCTGGAGGAACACAATTCCCAGCTTCATCCAAGAGTGCAATGAGTAGCAACTCCTTCAAGGAAACAAGCAGCCGAGCTCTCTCTTCATGGAGCACCCAGGACTCAATCATGCAGCCTGGGGCTTGGGATGAATTCCTGCAGATGTCACAGGCGAGTTTCCCAGCTCGGGCTGAGTCACCAGTTGAACAACAGCACTGGTGCTGGTCACTGTGCTGTCATAGCACTGTTCAGACCGCCGAGTGGTGCAGTGTCAGCAGCAGACAAGCACCTGTGGTGAACACACCAGAGTGGGGCTCTTACAAGAGCTCAGTGCTAAAGAATCCAGTGCTTGGTGCATCGGTGCTGCCTCTCCTTTCACGCTCCCCCAGGGGGTATCACAAGGGCACCGACCAGCTGCTCACTGCTGACTGAAGAACCTGCGGAGCAAGCTGCAGTATCTGTGATTCTGCCCAGTGCTGCACTTGATGGCAAGAACCTCTATACAACGGAACAATCAGAGCTCATTATCAAATTCATCACTCAAAGAACATGAAACACGCACAGGAAATGCCCTGTTTCCAAGATTTTAGGTAATACTCATTTTGGGAGGGCCAAATCCCTCCTGACTTCCACAATACCTGTTTCCTTACACAGGTAATAACCAGTGACCCCAAGCCCTGTCATATCGTGTAACTGCAGACCGACTGCTGGAACAACAGAGCTCAAGGCACCAGGATTTCAGCCTAGACAGGGTTGTTAGTATTTTTCGGTTCATTTCTTGAAACCCACTCCAAGTTCAGGATGTGCAAGACTCCCAGTACATGCTAAATCTCTAAGTCACTCCAGCTGTGCCACACTTATCTAAAGCAGTGGTTACAGAAAGGGAGAAATAAATAATAAATATATTTATCACTGCCAACTAATGCACATCCTTCTGTGGCCCGTGGAAATCTCAAAGTTTTTTTGGCTTCTAAGAAACATATTCGAGAAACAAAATCTGGCATTATAACTTAAAAAGAAGGTGTCCCATGACTAAATTAAAAAGTCATGATTTTCAGATTTAGTTTACAGATCTAACAATGTTTTGTTTCATCATCTGACACCATGTATGCAACCCTCAGTCCTCACTCACCTCATCCTTAAACATTTTCTGCACATGGGAAGTTGCTTTTCCTGCCACTCCATGCTATTCCAAAACACATTCTTAGAAGTTTTGAGACACAAACTGCAGGAGTAGCTTGTTAAAGACACTACTGGGTGCTTAACAGAACTTCAGTCAAGGACAGAAGAAGAAAGGGGGAGGAAGAAAAGGGAAAGGGAAAAAGAAAGCATACTGGGAAGCCCTGTGAGACCAGGGGGCAGGCGGGGTCTCTGCCTGGGACGTGCCCAGCTCGGCTGCCCTGGCTCCCGCAGGTCACACCTTTGGATGCTGGGAGCACGTCTGTACTGCAGACTCCGCATCCCAGTAATACACATTCCACGCTGCAAGTCCCCCAGCATGCCCCGAAGCCACCAGCACAGGTTAGCATCTTATACATGGAGAACACAAGTTACTAAACCTGCGTTTTGCGCCCCTCTGCCCCGTGACATCCATCACAATCTCGGAACGTGTTTTGCTCCAGCCCTCCGTCGCTCTCCCTGGAGATGCACCTTCCTCCCCGCACAGCAGCCGGCACGATGGCAGCAAACAGCCCTGCGGAGCAAACACACCTCACTCGGCTGCCTAAACATTTCTCCCCTGAGCATGTACCACGTCCTGCATCACCTTTGCTTCAGCTTCAGCTCCTGACAGACCAAACATCACTGCTCTGACAGGATTGGAAGGATACAGCACACAAATGAAATGAACCGCAGCAGCAGGATGTTCACAGAGGAGGAAGAGTAGCTCCAAGATCAGAGGGCTCCTCTGCATCTGTTGTACTGGAATAAAAGTTAAGTTTTGAACTGCAGGAGAAAGAATAATTAACAAAGCATCACTGCTGTATGTTCAAATATTCTTTCCCTACCAATATACTCTGTGTTCATCTCAAAGCTATGGAATGCATTAGTTCCCACGGACTTAATCCCCATGAAAGCTCCAGTTTTGGAGCAGAAAGGATGGAAAGACCAGAAGTGAAGTTGTTCATACACTTGACACGTACTAATGCCAGCACAAGCACTGTCCTGGGGCAAGAGGTCCAGCCATGTCCATACAGTTACACCAAACATGAACCACAGTTGAAAAATTCAGAATATTAAATGCAATTTGTGGGCACAATCTACGAACACTTCCCTGCACAGCAAAGGACGGAAAAGTAGGTGCACTACTGCCTGTTCTTTCATCCAGCTTTCAGTTGGATGGATATGTAAGTTCTGCATCTCACAATCTTTTCAAATGACACATTCCAGAAGAGAGAGGAACCATTGAACTCATACTTCAAATTGAGCACAATGGTTATTCCATTTACTGTCCAATGTATCAAAATGAGTATCAACAGAAATTCAGCTTTGGCCCAGACACACTCAGGATGATGCCTGTTACCAGCTGTGCACACTACTGAGTCCAGTTCCAAGCTGTCAAACCCTCGCTCTAAAGCACAGGGCTCCGTGGAAGGGGGAGCTCAGGATCACAGCCCAGCTCACCTCTAAGTACAAGGAACAAAGCAGAGCCAAAGGGTTTGATAGAGGTTCTGGCCAGTTTTGGACATACAGAGGCCACAAATAGTTCAAGCTTTTGCTACTTTTGAAAAGATGGGAACCCCATCTGTCCAAGCTTATCCCCAAAACTATGCATTATGACAGACTCTATGACTATATATATATATATGTAACGCACCACCCATCAGGTACTACACAATTTGATTGCAATACTTGTGAATAAAAATACTTCAGTCATCCAGCATATTTAGTGCAAGGCTTCTGTTTCCACAGGTGAGGGGAAAGTAAATCTGACACCAGTGGCCGATTCTTCAATGAGTAGTGGCAAGGAGAACAAATTGTGCTGCATTTGAAGCTTTAGGGTCGACAGAGCAAGGTTTGTCTTTGGAAAAGGGGGTGAGGAAAGAAAGACATTGCATTCAGGAGTAGCTTAACATCACAGACCTGGTCTGCTTGGCATTCTTTCATTCCGTAGCCAGTGGGGAAATTGTATGGATTAATTCTAGGGGACACAAAGAGTAAATCAAAGCTACAAAGGTAGCTAACAAGGAAAAGAGCAAGAACTGCACCAGGGATCCATAGGATTATTGTATTTGTTATGATGGTAAATGAGGTGTACTCCCAAACCTTTTAAATAAACTTGTGTACAAGGAAAGTACATGCCTACACATCTTCAAACAGCTATAAAACCCAAACCCTACTTTTAATTTTAAAAACTCCAAAGAATTAAACTCCATGTTTATTAAGTCTTGTTACTGCATTTAGCTGCACATTAATGCAAAGAAACCAAACTTAACTAATAATTGCACCCACACATGTAATTACAATCCTACTAATGAACTTTTAACAAAATTACAAAGAAGCTTTAAGTAGAAATTAAGAAAGAGATATGAAATTAGGTAAGGCATAGCAGAATTCTACTATAGATTGTAAATGAAATCCTACTAACATACAAACACGTAAACATCCAACTCACCTTAAGCAGCGTCCTAGTGATGTCTTGTTCTCTCTGACTGGAGCTTTCATATTCTTCATTTTTCAATCCTGTACCTCATTGTTCAATGGTAAAGAGCATATTTTTAAAATCTGACATCAGCAGAAGTCCCTTCCTGAATGATGTCTTCAAAATTCTATTAAAATGGAAACTATGGTCTTAATATTTGTTACTGAAGATAGCCATCACCACCTGCTGTTTTTCTGGCAAACACTCTTGCCCACACAGCTTTTAAAAACACACTCTTCAACACCTAATTATACAGTCATTCCCACAACATTCAGCCTCAGCACTTCCAAAAGCCACCAGAAGTAGGAAACTTCGGCTGATGCACAACAGAAATACAGAGGCAACGCAAAGGACAAAGACCTCCTGTCCCAAATCACAACACTCATGTCTCTGTAACCTTCACGGGGAAAAGGACTTGAACCCATTTCTCCCTGCAAAGCACACGGGCAAACATTAACACACAATATAACAACATTCATGCTAATAAAGTGTCAGTTATGCATAAAAGAAAACCTTCATATTGGTATAGGGAAGAGTGATTTTACATTTTTGAGGAAGATGTTTCTGATGACTTGAAACAAAATCAAACCCCCAGATCAGTCCCTGTATTTAGTACTGTTGTATTGGCTAAACCATGACCACATCTCTACTGAAGATTTGCGTACGCTATGCAGAGACAGAAAGGTTTTAATAACAGCCAGCAAACACCTTTTCAGAAGGGCCAGTGGCCCAGCTCATTTCTTCTGGGGCTAAATTCTTGATGGACAAGGGCAGGAAAGTTCTTCAGCCACCACCTCCTTCTGCTGATTCAAAAACTACTCTGTGTGTGTAGGTGTGTTGGGGGTGTGCATTAAACTTAAGGCTTCATAAAAAAAACCTTCCAAACAGTCAAGCTAAAATATCAGCCTAATTCCAGTCCCCCTCTTTAGAAGAAATATCCTACTCTTGAACAACAGCCAGGATTTGTATCTTAACAGGCTGGAGAGGGGTAAAACTGTGGACATGTTGTGAAAAACACTCTCCAGTCACACTGGAGCATTGCACCAGCACCACACACTTGTTTAGTACAGCTCATCAAGAACTGCTCTGGCAGAACCAAAATGCCCTACAACCAAACTTTTCTTTTTGCTTCACTTCCAGCTCTTCATATGGGAAAGCTCACCCTAACTATATTTTTCAAGATCTATGGGTAAAAGTAATGTGAACCAAGACAAAAAATACTGTTTTGAATTAAAGCAGAAAAACAGTTATGGCTGGGAAAGCTTGGAATATGTGCACTGGAATGTCAGAAATACGGTTTAATAAAAACTGCAGTACAATGCACACTCAAAAATTTCTAACTGTGAGAAGAATGATGCCACCAAGCTGCTATCTTTAATCTATTTTTGCAGCATACTGTCAAGAAGAAAAAACGTTCCAGGGTAAGAACTAAAAATTTCATTACAGTAACAATTTTTTATTGCATGTTTAAAATGCATTTTTAAAAACAAATAGTGCACGCTGGCTTCACTTTAATCTCCTGAAATATGCACTTACGATGGGAAGCCCTGGGGCTACAGATCCATCTATGCTGTTTATTAACAAAATATAATCCCGGTACATTTCCCCAGGGGACAGTATTTAGTTCCAAAAGATTGTCAACCCTGTACTCTAACACACTTGAATTAGTTGGTTGTGTACACTAAATCCATTTATTTTAAATTTATTTTGTCTACATTTAGTGAAATAAAAACATCGCCCTGTACAATCCACCATCAGCAGTGAGTACAACAGCAAAAATTATTATACAGTTTATACACACTAAAATCTTGTCCTTCTTCCTATAAAGAAACCAGAACAAACCTAATCAATATAGAGTTTAATTTAGAAGAACTCAAATTACAGAAGGGAAAGCCAAAATTATGACGGTCTTTTCTGAGCCCCCAGAAGTTCCTGATTCATGTTGTTGGAACAGTGAGTGCAGCTGGAAGAGTGAAACATGCTCAAGTTGTCTTCTCGGGTCTTCAAAAAAATTAGCAAGTATTTAAATTAAACATGTCTAGTTAAAGAAACATTTGAAGCAGAGCAAGATAAGTGGGAATTTTGCCTTACCACTTGTGGTTTCTTTTAAACCCAACTTATACAATGCGCGAAGTGCTAAGCAACACTACAGAAACACATTTACATCAACACTGAAGATCTGGGGAAATGAAATTCCAACAAATTTATTTTTTTAAATGAGCTGTATTTTCTAAAGTAATTTTTATTTCTCTGTTTTCATACAGTATTGAAAACAAACGCGGCACATTCACATTTTCCCGAAGAATTGTAAGGATGATCTCTACAGGGATAACGTTGAAAAGCCTGAAGCTCAATTAATTCATGTCAAAAACTCTCAAAAGGAGTAAAAGGCTTGATCTGAATGGTCTAGAACATGTATTGTAATTTAATAGAGAAGATGGTCGTCTTAATATTAATGATTTAAAAGAACTTCCCAGTTCATGCGAAGAGTATAGTCCAAGAATAAATCAAATTTTCTGAACGCATTTTATGCTACGTAAGTGTATACTTTGCGATCCTCAGGTGTTCGTGCCAAATATTCTCTCTCAATAAGTCCTTCAATACGTTTTTTAATAACAACTGGACTTGGTAAGAATCGGGCCTTCAGCTGCTGAGTTACCTAAAACAAAATAAAACCCAACAACGTAAGATCACAGCGCAATTAAGATCTTGAACTATCCTAACAGAACACAACAATCAGAAAAATGTATTAAGACAGAGATGGCGACAACTCTGAAGCATAAAAAGCAGCCTGCAGACTTCTGACAGTCCCTCCACTCGCTTGCTCATGCTGGGGTATGTTTCCAAGCTCTACAGAGGCATGGTCACAACCTGAGAATGCTCCCAATTTCACAGCTCTAAGGGACTGCAGGAGTGCAAAATGTGTCATGTCCTGGAGCTGTGTGAGCTTAGGAGTGAGGAGCAGCAGGATTCTTTCTCTGCTAAGAGCTCAAATCTCTCAAACCTGGACCCAGTCAGTAACAAGATCAAAGCCAAAAGTAATGTTAAGAACACTGGTTTGCTTTTCAAGCTATTTAACATCATAGCAGCACTAAAAGTAGGAAGGAAAATTAGATACACCCATGAGTACATCCTAAAGTGAAAGGTCAGGATTTAGATGTGTCTTCAGATACACAGGGAGAAAAGAAAGGATTGGTTAAATACAGCATCTCTCAAAAGCCTTTCAGAATCATGTTAGTAAGAGCTGTGTAACTTTAATGAGTTAATAGCAAAAGCAAAACTCTGTACAAGCATACCTCTGCTACTAGCACATTGTGTTGCATCTTCTTTCTAGATTTCATTATCCGAACTATAGCAGCTTCTATCTCATGTTTTCTGTCATCATCTACTTTCTGCCTTGTTTCTTTCCTTTCTGGATCAGATTCTCCTTGTTTGGCAGCAACTTAGAGAAAACAGACAATGTAAATTATGTTAGCAAAATTAAAATGTATTTCATTGTGTGTTAGCTTCACTATTTATTTCATCTAGACATCAAGTTATATTTTCCTGAGTTTTGACATTCTCAAAGTTGATTTTTTTTTTTTTTTAATGAAAAGCAGCCACAAGAACATATTAACACTTTCTGGCATATTTTGATAGCAACTGACAAGATAACAAACTGTTATTTAATTACTACTATGTTAAAATTTGAAAAGTACTCCAATCTGCTTACAAGCACAAGCACCAGCACTTCCATAAGCTAATGACATGGTATTATACACTCAGCTTCCCTTATTTGTTAAACCCAAATCATTGCCCAAAACCATTATAAGCTACCTGATACTTGAAAATGGCTGTTGTATCATGGGCTAAAAACATCACTCATTTCACTGAAGTACAGCAACTTATGAGGCAATTTTCCTATTTCTGAATCAATCAGTAGCATATTTTTCATTTTATTATTTAATCTGAATTTTATTTTTCTTTCAGTATTTCCTGTAAGAGATAATTACAAATTTTGTAAAGTAAAAGGCTTAACTAACTTTCACACTTTCCTTGGCATTTGAATTTTCATTTTGATGCAACTAATCATCAAGAAAAAAAAATTCTCTCTTCCTTTCACTTCTATGGACATCAATCCTACAAAAGATAATGTGAAGTTTTAAGGCAGATTTGGGACTGTAAGAGAGTAGAATATAAAGCTGACTTACCCGTCTGAATCTTGACTCTGTGTAGTTTAGATGTGAACTGATCATTCACTGTAAATATATGACCATTTTCTATTTCTTTTGATTTAGGCTCTTTTGTGAGAACACGTTGTGTTGGTTTGCCACATGCAAGGGACTGTAGGGCTCTAACCAGTTCTCTTTCAGGGATATCAGTTTCTTGTTGAATTTCCTAAAGAGGAATACTTAGTTAGCTTATGGCTTGTGGCAAAAGAATCATGTGTTGCAAACAACATCAGAGATTGCTTAAAAAAGTAATACTGTGACAGTTGTGGCACTTGAAAGGTTAGAACTCATTCAGCAGCAAGGTCTCAGTGGGTACTGCGCAAAATGACCCACCTGGGTCAGCGCTCAGACAGTGGAATTCTGCCAAACAAACAGTTGCCATGAGCTGGAAGAAGAATGAATAACCAGCTGTTCCATTTCCCTGCAATTTCTGAGAGGGCTGAAAGGGTTTGTTAACTGTTTCCAAGGTTTGTTGAACAGGGTGAAACCAAACCTTCTGACCAACTCAGTGATGGAAAACATCCATGATGTTCATGACCATTTCTGACCAAGAGCTGCACAAATGCTTTTGCACTCAGCCACGCTGTTGAAAAGAAGATCTTTACAAATGAAGCAAACAATGTCTGGTTTCACTGTAGCACACAAACACTCTAGATTCATCATACCTCCTTTCTGAGTAACTCAAACAATTTATTTACAACCCAGATGCCTTTGGCTAGGACTTCTCCAGGTGAAATACAAAAGCAGCCCATTATAGTGCAGCAAACATATGAATGTTGAAGAAGACTGTTTGTAAGAATATGTACATAACCTGGTGCACCTTGTCAGTGCTCTGAAGAGTCAGCTGAGAGACAGATGTTAGGCAAGTCACCAGTGGTCATGAGCTAGTAAATAAATTACACTGGATGCAGAATGATGCCTTTATATGCTCTAGGAGAAGGCCAACTATGCTGCTCTCTCAGACCTAATGTGTTTACTGAGCTCCCGTTCAGTAAAAGTTTGTTTTTCCTCATCTCTTTTCTTCCTATTTCTAGCCTAAGGAAACTGCAGACACCGCTGATCTCACATTCCCATTCAGACTCTTGAGGGACTCACAGCAGCTAAAGAGAAAAAACAAACCTCACAGACATGCAGCTGTCCACAAGAGCTTTCCCTTTTTCAGCTTCCCCAGCTTTGGTGTCAAGGGCAGTATCAAGCCCTTCCACTGTCCCCATAAATTCCTGATTCTCATGGCACACAAGTCCATGTGATGACCTTAGGTTAAAAACAGCAGTAACGACTGCAAGTGACAAAAATGCTAAGATCTGTAAAGAACTATAAACAACTTGTTAAAAGTTCTTTAAAGACTGACCAGAAAAATCAAACTAAATTTTATCAAATAATGTTATTTCTTGAGTATACTTAAGTTATTTCTTAAATCAACCCAGAAAAAACTTTTCTGTCATCAGGCACCACTGACAACCCACAATAAAAATAATTTGGATGTACTGGCTTTGACTCCGACTTTTATGAGGAATTACACTGCACCTCATACACAGCATCTCACTACCAGCTCTCTGTGATGCCAAAGCTCAGACAAAACAGGCATTATTTTTCAGTTCGACCCAACACTACACACAGAGTGTTGACTTTATGTGAAACCATGTGAAACTGATTTTGACATAAGTTAACTGGAATGAGGTAAAAAGAATAAAATCATTAAGTCCAAAATTAAAAAAAAAAAAAAAATCAGAATTTTTGGTACCTCCTGCTTATAGATAATTTGGAAATACTAAAATGTTCTTAAGAGTATTCTTAGCATAATGCATTCAGAAATATTTATGCCATTTGAAATAAGTTGTGAATATCCACATATTTTTACTATTTGCTAGCATCAAAATGTCTCTCCCCAAGCTGCTTATAGAAAGTTACTATTTCTTCATTTGCTGCTTTATCTAAAACACAGTTGTCACCTGCACACATTTTTTTCAGATTCAGCACAAAGTCGTATTAAAAAAAAAACCCCAAGAAGCGGTAATCCATTACATGGTCACAACAAAAAAACTTACTGAAACGAATTGATAAGCATAAAATTTAAGAAACCAAGGGAAGGTGCCAGATTTTAGAGCTTATATAAATGAAAAGTCTTAAAGGCTACAAACTAAACCCAGCTTAATAATGATGCAATGCCAGTGACATGCAGGCTGCCAAACTTTGATTTTTGATCAACAATTAAAATTAATCCTTTCAAAACTACATCAGTTCTATAAGGCCATATATATACTCTGCTTTTAACAAAAGTGAAACAAAGAGCCAAAAGTGAATTTGAGGGGGTTTCATGTTACCCATCCTTAGATAAACCACTGTGTGTTTGCTATTGAACTTCCCTCTGCAGCATTCCAACTGATCCATGAACACACTCGAACCATTTCACTTTCAGAATTTATAAGCCAGCATTAAAGTAAGGACCACAAAGAACTGCACTGCAATATGCTGCCTCCGAAGGAGCCAAAAATTTCGAGTTGAACAAAAAAAAAATGCAGCTATGAATGTAAATGGGGATAACAGATGTTCCTGTGCTCTCTTTCCCTCTGCCTGTAGTGTAACGTTTTTCTAAACATATTTTTATGTAGATATTTGATGTAGCAGTGAGAAATGTGTACTTCTTCCCCATCTCCAAGAATGTCTTATTTTAAAGGCCACATTAGATTTGTGCACAGGAGTAGTACTGATTACACAATCTCAGTGCTAAAACGTTACCAAGTGAGCTCTATCTGGGGGCTACAAAAGAGATCATTCTAGGTATGGAACTCTGTCAGTTCTGCACAAGAAAACAGATTATTAGAAGGAAAATGTGCAGAAAAATCATAAGGAAAAGAATTTTGTCATTTTGTTGAAATGATAGAAAGTATTTTTAGTTCTTTTTACAGATTTCAACTTGTGTACCTTCCAAAGCAGACATCAGCAAAAGGCCAAACAGGCAATCTAGTTTACAGTTCTAATCTCTCATTTTTGTGGAATTATTCCACAACTTAACTTCTACTATGGTCACGTTTGTATTTCTTGTTTGTTAAACATGAAGAACCACCCTTATTTCTGATGTCATTACAAAAAGTGCGCATTTCACCTTTTAAAATACTGAACTGTAATGTAAATCAACTGAAAAATATGTTGAGTATTACATAAGACTTGATGAGAAATAATTGAATTTGTAGAAAAAATTATAATTCTTTGAAGGCCTGCATGAAGATTTTTCCTCTTCCACTTCAGTAGCATTAACCTAGACCTATATGGCCAATTGCTATTTTGCATATACAAATAAAATGTTGCTGTAGTGGAATACAATAAATGCATATATTTTCTGTGAAGAAGTTTTTCTATGCAAGAATTTTTAAAGTTTCCATAGCATTTTATGGATAATTTTTCCATTATCAGTATCTCATTTTTTTTCCTCAATCACATGGCCTAATGGCTATTAGGATTATTATGAGGATCTTATCAAGTTTGCTATTAATAATGACACTGAATGTAAAATAAAACAGCAAAGTCTGTTCAGCTGTGAAGGCAACTTCAGATTAATCTGTTGAGCTGAGAATCTGCAGAAATACTTGTGTATCAGACAGTTTTAGGATACACAAGCACACACAGGTCAGCTCACGTACTCTGCTGCACTGAAAACATTGATCTGACGCAACAGAGCAGGAATGGTTGCCCAGCACACTCAGCAGTTAATCAGGATATTCAATAATCAATGAACAAAGGTAAAATTCATTCTCCTCTGAAGTTTTCATAAGTGTTCCTGGCTGGAGTTAAAGACAACTCCCACACACTTCACCAAAGAAATCAAACAACACAAATATGCCTCCTAATGTTTTAGCTGAAGTGGGACACAAAGTAAGAGCTTAAGAACTCCCAAACCAGAAATAAACAACATACAACCTAAAAGCAGATGGACGTATTTCTCTGTCATCTGGTCTTGGTAAAATAAAGTATATTAGAGCATGTATTAAAAACTGTATTTTTCACTGCTCTAACAAGTGTTATTTATCCATATATGGATAAGGCTCTACTATTCATTAAGCCTGCAATTTGGTGGAATAAGGCAGCCATCAGCCCAATTTCAAAATCAGCTTCAAGAAAAAGAATGAGCTGTTAAGTCCCCCTCTTTGCTTTCACTCCCTCAAATATTCTGCAAAGTACTCAAAGCTGTAATGCTCCTGCAATGGATTTCACAACACACAGGACTTCGTGTTCTAAAATAATATCTTAAGTTATCAGTAGTTTATTAAGAGTCTCTTATCAAATCCTGCCTTCCTTAATCACTACTGAGACCATTTCAAAGAAACTTTCTTTATTAACAGGCTAGAAGTATGCCAAATAAGCTGAAAACACAATCCAAACAAAAAGGCAAATGATTACTATGCATAGCACAGTCAAAAGCAGATGAGAAAACCTGGAAATCCACTCTGTTTCAAACTGCACCCATACTGCTTTTCAAGGCTGCCAATGCTCTCTCTAACAGAAGATAATGTCCACAACGAAACTATCAATTTATATTAACAATATAATGCTCATACAACAAAGCATATGATCCTCCTCCACTCATAAAGTCGTCTTCTTCATCGTCTCTTAGCTGACATTTCAACCTTTCCCAGCAACAGCCCCCTAGTCTCCTTGTTAAGAATCTATCCAGACCTTTCTTCACTGTCCTTTCTGGCTGATCAGCCCAGAAAACGGCTGAAAGTTCTTTGATTCATCCTCCAGCTCAGTCCAGCCTGCCAATTTTACATAGGTATTCAAGAAGCCAGGATACAAACCCTTCTCCACCCTTTGGCCTCTAAATCCAGTTTCTCAAAGACAAAATGAGGAAATGGAGCCACCTGCTGCATTTCAACTTCAGCTTTTCTACAGCTCAATGGCCTAGAACAACCACGCTCACAATTCCCAAACATTTCTGAAACCTTCTGCTCCCAAATAATTTCCTCCCCTAGAACTGCTTCCCAGGTGCATTGCTAATGATCTGCTTCTTGTGTTTGTTGGCCTGATCCATACTCAAATAGAATGAGAGGCACCTGATCTGCAAATGTCTACTCAAGAGAACAAGGAAGTGCCTAAATCAGTTATTTAGAATCAGGTAAGAAACCCGCACCACTTACCTCAAACGTGTATTTTTCTCTGTTGTTAAATAGCATTAATATTGTCATCTGGAAAGTGGAGACTTGCAATATGTGCTTCCGTGTATTTGAGCCAGTTACTTGGGCACCTCCTACACCGACTTCTGAGCCATCTTCCTATTTTAAAATTCCAAAACTACTGTTAGATTATTCTTCACTGAAAAATGTTTTATTCAGATAAGATGACAGTTACATGATGAAAAATTTCTCTAGGACATCAGTCTCCAGAAGGGATAGAAAAGCAAGCACCTGGGGGCATAACCAGGATGTTCCTCCAGTAGCTGCCTTACAAGGCCAGGGAAGCTGGGCTTGGAGGCCCTTCCAGAGGTCCTGCGGTCCAGCCACCACTCCAGGCCAGGCCATCTACAGCCACCAATCAAATACTGACCACTGCTAAGGATGGAGACTTCACCACCTCTGTGGCCCCTGTTCCACTACTTGCCTACCCTCCAAGTTTTCTTACGCTTTATCTTTGAAGTTATCAACATATTTATCCTACCGTAACACGATTTCAACATCCTCACAGGTGCAGGTTATTAATACTTCGTTGTAAGAATTTTGCTTTCATTTTGCATTGCCTTCTACATTCCCAAGCATCATGCCATTACAAGTTCTAGCTTAGCATTTTAGTACTGGTCTAATCACTATGAAATTCCTTTTTTGTATATATACAAATTAAGCATTGTACTTCTATAAATGCTGCTTAGAGTCTTGTTTTTGAAAAAATATTGTCTGCATTGCACTCTGCATATGAAATGCAGGCTAAACTTGGTTTAGCAAAAATAACTCTAATAAGTTTCTTTTCACTTTTGACTGACAGTCAAAAAAACACAAACCACTCAAACCATTGAGGTCCCTTCAAGATCACATTTACTACTTTTCTACAAGTAAAAGATGATGCTGAGTGATGAACTCGAATTAGATTCAGAGGGGAAAAAAAAAGTCAAAGCAAAACTGCTGCAAAGAATCAGACTATAAGGCTGATGGAAGGCATTTTTTTCTTATTCTTACATTCCCAAAGGGTTTGCTTTTATTTTACAAAATTCTGAAGTTACTAAAAAATATGCATTTGCTTACTTTTAAAAAAGATACAATATTTACATCATCTTGATTCTCTACCTTTTTAACAGGCCCATAGAAAGTGGCATTGAGATCTGCAGAGCCCATGTGATGCTGGAGTGTCAGCTGTCGCCCACTGTGTTTGGCTAAATAAAATCTGTAACAGAATTGAAATGAAAACAATATATAGTTCACATTTTGTATTGAAGAAGAAATACCTTTAAAAAGGTACATAGCCTTTTAGAGCTATTGAGGACATTCTTAAAACATTTATAACTTTTTGCTTTTTCAAAACATTAACTTCTGTCAGAATTCTATTTAAAATCCCCCAAAACCTCAAGCATCATAATGCAACTGTTGCATTCTCCAATTTTCACATGAGCTGAAGAAGAGCAGTTTGCCAGCACATCTTTAACAGTAAAACTGTTAAAAAAAATCTGTACAGGTAAAAAAAAAAAATCTGTACAGGTAAGTTAAGAAAGTTTCTTCTTAGAAGAAGAAGCTCCACCTAAAAATCTGTTTTAATACATACCTTCTAAATATTTCAAAAGCATGTCTGGGAGCTGGAGGGATGTTGCACTTTGGTGTGGCTGACTGGGTAGGCCAGTAACCTGTTGTGAGGACACGCACTGTGAGATCAACACCTCCTAATGAGACCTACGGGTAATTGGAAGAAAACATACACTATTTTAAAACAAGACCATGTTTCACCACTTTGTCTGTATCAATGTAAAATGCTTAGAATTTTGTCTAACTACAAAAGAAATAAACATACCTGTAAACATTCTTTTTACAAAACTATATAAATATATTGATTCATCACTATCAGAGTAGATGGTACAGCAAAAATCCTCTACATTATTCCCCTCTGGCATATAAGAGCATACAGAATTGAACAAAATTCTTAACCAAGAACTAAATGTCTGTGATCATAAAGAGAACTTATGATACGTGCAACAATTCTTTGTAAATAGGTTTTCTGATGACATGCAATAAAGCCAGGTTGCATGAAATATGTCAGTTTCAAAATAACTCTTTCTAAATGTACTCTGTAGAAGTAGAGAGGAGATACTGAATATCTGATGTTGAACCATAGGGAACTGCAATCTCAACAGTTACTCACTTTTACACACCCCACCCATCCTCTTCCCCTAAGGACAGCCATGACTGAATATTCAGCACTGGTGAGGAAACATTCCCCAGCTGAAGTGCTGATCTATAAAGATGTGTTGGTAGACGATAAAGATCTGGCTACCAGTGATGCATAATCCTCACTGCGTATCCCAACTAAGCTGAGCATTATTAAGCTTAAAACTGACTACTTTCACTTCTAGGAGGTAGAACCAACGCCTTCAAAGAACACACATTATGGACAACAAAAACCAAAGCATACAATATTCAATTTATATAAATCCACTACACAGAAACAGAGCACATTATGTTTTAGAAGGCCAAAAACTGCCACCTGAACTCAGAAACTTTCACTATTCAATAGCAGAGTAGAATTCCCATACACTACAGAAGAGTTTTTGTACTGTGTGTGCTGAATGCCTGTGTGCACCAACCAACTTGTACCCAGAGAAGTTCTGAAAAACCTAAACAAGCTTCAACAGTTTTTTTCCTCCAGCCAAAGTGTGGGAAAAGGCCATCAGTGCAGACAGAAGGATACAGAAAATATATTTATCTAGAACTGAAGCATCTGAGCTGAGATGGCAACAATTTCCTGAAATTTTTCGGTCTTTGCCAGACCAGAACACAGCACTAATTTAGAATTCCTCTCATCATGCATTATAAAGAGCACTAAGCAGTTGGTGACATGAAAAAGTTTTGGAAGCACTTTATTTTACAAGATATCTTTTCAGCATAAAATGATATGAACTAGTGGAAAGTACCCTGAAGTGATCCAGTCTTTACAGAACTCCAAGAAATGTTCCAGGATCAAAGTTACAGAAATTTCTCAATCTATTAGCCTGGACTTTCCCTGGTGCTGAGCTTTCCACTTCCTGAGAGTAAACCAATCATCTACACAGACCTTGGCACTGCCTATATCTCAGGATACAGGATCCAGCAAGAAATTTTGCAGGTAGGATTATTTAGAGAAAAGTAGATACCTGACTCCTCTAGGAGGCACTGTACACATTCAAGGTACCCAAATTGTTAAAAAGGAGCAGAACAAACTGTTTCATATAAAAGGCAGTATCACCAGCAATTTAACAGTAACAAAATCCCCCGTATCTTCCTGTATTTCCTAAATAGTAACTCTGGAAATTTCATTAAAAGGCCATGATTAGGCTGACCAAAAGGCAACCATCACACGAACTGCTGGTGTCTTGCCAAGAGAAAGATGAAGTTTCAAATAAGGCCTAACAGAACATCTGTTAACATTTTAAATTCATCTTCTTAGCTGTACATAGCTAAAAAGAAGATAGAAACATCATTTATTAACTCACTTATTATAAGATTGTCATGTAAAGTACATGAACCTTTAACACAACCCCCTCTTCCCTTATGTGTCCAAGCCTGGCATGCGACTGAAAAATGGGAGTGCTCCAACAAATTTTTATTGAAATTTATATTTCAAGCATTCCGGAAGCAAAACATGACTAGCCTGTAAAGCAAAGAAACCAAACAAACCAGTAGTAAAGCTGCCTGTCCACAAACACCTTTATCCACATCCTCTCCAACCTTTTCTGAATCCACTTAGAGAACATGCTGTTCTCCTACTCATGATGATTCACAGAATGCTGATGAAGAGGATCTCAGCCAATTGCTTCAAGAAAACAAAGATTTCATATCACCTTGCACAACCAGGGACACTGGACAGAGTATATCCATGAAAATATTCCTGGCATTCAGACCTCTGAAACTGATTCAAACAGGCATGATGCACAGACCCTACCTACCTGCACACAGGAAATTACTTGTCTGTTTATTATACACTGTTAAGTGCTACTGAGTATCAGTACAGAAAAAAAGTGTTTTAGAGCAAGTAAACTTGTATCTCAAAAAGAATGATGTTTCCATAAAATATTCCAGTGGCCTACTTTTACAAGAAGGTGTAATTTTTTCTAATTAAACAACTAAGTCCATATTTGACAATTTGCAATAGAATTTGAAAAACTAACTTTCGAAGTTTGCAATAAAATGGCAGTTTTGCTTTCAGCAAAGGCATTAATTGTGTCAATAAAGTTCAACATGAGATGGCATGCTTTGCAAATACCTGCAGCGTGCAGTATTTTTCTTGCTCTTAGTGAAAAATACACATCACGACTGGTGATTAATTTTGAAGAATGGGAAAGGGACGGCTTTGCTGGTGACATGGCTTTTGGGAAACACACATGGGAGCTGGCAGCCGGCCCCTGGAGTGTAGCACAGCTGGATGGGGCTGGGCACAGCCGGGCAGGGGACGGGCACAGCCGGGCAGGGGGCAAAGCTGGGCAGGGGACGGGCACAGCCGGGCAGGCACAGCCGGGCAGGGGGCACAGCCGGACAGGGGGCGGGCACAGCCGGGCAGGCACAGCCGGGCAGGGGGCACAGCCGGGCAGGGGGCAGGCACAGCTGGGCAGGCACAGCCGGGCA
>VZTG01008820.1:1500385-1540449 GCA_013397845.1 Melanocharis versteri | reverse complement strand
GGGCAGGGGGCGGGCACAGCTGGGCAGGGAGCAGGCACAGCTGGGCAGGGGGCACAGCCGGGCAGGGGGCACAGCCGGGCAGGGGGCGGGCACAGCCGGGCAGGGGGCAGGCACAGCTGGGCAGGGGGCAGGCACAGCCGGGCAGGGGGCACAGCTGGGCAGGGGGCGGGCACAGCTGGATGGAGGCGGCCGCCGCGCGCCCCCTGGCGGTGCCGCCCGGCACAGCCGCTGGGCTGCACACCCACGGCCCAGCCCTTTGGGCACACGGATTTTGTGGAATGAAACTGGCACTACTTGAGCTCTGAACCGACTCTGGCATTTCAGGAAATGCTAACACAGTTTATAACATAAGAAACACAATAAAAGGAACAATCTGCACAAGTTGACAAAGTCCTTCTCAGCATGCGCATCTACCGACAAATGAAAAACCCCCAGCGTGGATGGAAGTGCAGGGTTTGTACTGAAGTACAAGGACAAGCACACAGACCCCAGTACTTACCCCTGTCGCCTGAAGATGTTGCCTGAACTCATCCATCGTTGTGTTTGAGATGCTCATGTCCCTGAACATTCCTTCCAGTTTTGATGTGAATTGACATCCACATTCAGTCTAAAAACACACAAAATAATATGTGGTACCAGCATTATGAAAACAAAGCCTCTGACAGGCAAGCTTCAAGACTGAAGTTAGTTTGTAAGTCTCCAAAATTACATTTCTGTACTTTTGGTTAGTGGAATTTCCATTTCCATTACATTCAGATCTTAGAAACATTTCCTATCTTATATAAGGATCTAACCCTATACGGATCTTAACTTGCTTTCCTCCTCTTTTCTCCATTATTGTATTTTTGTCTTAGCTTTCTCTATCATATTAAAAAAAACTGTGAAAGCTTATCAAATCAAGACATACACTTTCACCTGCTTTTTCACACAATACTGTAACGGGAAATGACCCCTATTTATATCACAAGGAAACTCCTGTTGTCCTAGGAGTGTTTTATTTCGAAGGCTGACTGCAGATTACCCAGCAAGATTCCTAGGCCTTGTAAGAATCAGGGACATCTGCACACAGACAGATGTGCACAAGCTGACACATTTCAGTTGCACACGCAGGACTGTGTGCCCATTTCTAACCCATACTGTGATATACATGGGTAAGGAAGCATGTTAGCTTCAGCATCCTGACCATTCTGCAGCTCTGAAAGAAAAAAGGACACTTCATGTGCACTGATTCATCTTGCAAATGAGTGCTCTGTGCCTTCTGAATCACCAGGCTAAAAGTGGTGGAGAGGTAACTGAGAAGGAATTAATACTGACAGATTTGGAGAAATCTGATACAAACAGGCTTTGCTCACTGATAGAATATGAAGGTCAAAAACAAGGATCAGGGCAGTTTGATTTCAGATCACCCTGCTTCAGAAGTTCTGTAGTCATTTATCATGCCACTTAAAAAGAAGCTGCAATAGAACTTTGTTTAAGGTTTGTTTAACTTTAGGCTTTACTTTCTTCTCCATCTCTTGGTCTATTTAATCAGTATTTAACCAGGTAAGGAAAATGTTTCCAGAGACTGATAAGAAGATTTTTTTTTCAAACTACTTAATCAAAAAGGAATTGAGCATTACCACCAGCCTGCTGATGGAGGCAACTAAAACACAACAACACAAGCAATAACAAAATTGTACTGTGAATAACAGAAAATCTAGGATAAAACACAGTCTTCAAATTCAATCACTGCAGTTGTCCGACTATATAAAAAGTCCTAACAAACGTAGAAAAAAAATTTGTTTTCTAGATTACACTCTCATTGCAGGAGCTTTTCAGTACTTCCTTCCTTTTATTTCCACAAAAATATTTGGAAAAGCCTTTTGCATTTTCTGTTGGGGTTTTCAAAATCAACTCTGTATTTAGCAGCAATCAAGATTAATGTTACCTATACATCTCACGTAAAACCAGAAGAAACCATATCTATGAAAAACCAAAAAGAAAGAAAAACCCCTAAAAAGTATAGAAGTACTGTCTTACCTTTAATTTGGAGATCATATTTTTCTCAGAGTCATCTGAAACACTCTTGTTTGTGAGAAGTCTTCTTGCCAAGTGCTGCTTGTAATAGCGTTCAAAAACATCTTTCTCTTGCATAAACCTGAATAAAACCATTGCCTTATCCAATATAGTTTCTACTTCTTGCTCTGTTAGCTGTAAAAAAAGTAATTTGCTGATTTTAATCTTCCAGCACAAGTGTCTTACACAACCTAAACACTTAAAGTAATTCACAGCAGCAGATGCTCTAACAGTAGCCAACAAAACTGGTCCAACATATGATTGACAGCCAAAAGAACAGTGCACAAACTCAATAAAGTGGAGAAAGAAATAGAACAAAAATGAAGGGAAAGGCAAGAGCAAGGGAGAAGGGAAACAATGAAGGGGTAGAATGCCTTGATAAATACAGCAGAAGTTCCTGGGTAAGTTTTAAAATGCACTAAGGGAAATCAGTATTAGGAGTATGAATAGTTAGTTTGGAATGAAAGCTTTTAAGACATGTTTTGCAAAGTCAGTCTAGTGCCACACAAATAAAACTATTATTGGTTTTATAAAAAACCAGAATTTACTATTTGATTCCCAAAGCATAAGTTGTATGCTCTGATACTAAGTTTTATTCAGAGTAACTGAAGCCTCAGCTGAACCATCCTCTCCAGTTCTGGGTACCTCAAAAAGTTTCATGAAAGAAGCTGAGACTGAAGGCAACCAAGGTACTTAGAACTAGAAGACAGATATGGTAATGGCTCTCTGGTATGTAAAAACAGTAAAAAGCAGCAAAGACAAACCCGTTTCCATAACTGAATTAATTTTCAAAGGAAATCATTAGATATTGAGAATAGCTGCCAAACTATAAATATATTTAGGGAAATTATATGTAAGGTTTCAAAAGAAGGGAGCTGCAGAATCTACTACAACCTAACTGTTTTTTGAGGAAGTATCTGCTATAAGTAGTTCAGGCATATGCTTCAGAGGTAGGTGACAAGCCACACAGATCTCTTTATGTGTGATTTTTCTGTAAGTTTAGATCTAAAGTGTTATGAGCTCAGATGTGTTACATACACCTTTTTGAAGGTAGTATTCTCATTTCTCTTAATATAAAACTAATTCTTAGAAAAGTAGCTTAGTTTAATCCCATCCAAGTTTACAGAGCAAAAAGCATGATATTTTGAGTTAGTTTATACTTACTCCCTTGACTCCCTTTTTCAGCTTATCATCAATAAATAATGAGAGGTACTCTGGAGACCTGGAGTTGAGGTTGAGGAAGTACTCAAAGTCACCCGCAATCGTCTGCTTGAAGAGCCGATCGTTATTGAAAGATTCTTGAAGGAAGCGATCAAACCTACTCTTCAAGTCCAGTAAACCCTTTCAAAAATGAAAAGAAAGCAAAACCATTTTCACTGATGTGAAGTTGTAAGCTGGGAAACAATAATAATAGATGAGGCCATAGAGAAGACCAGATCTACAGTCAGAGGTTCTGCCTCGCTCTCTGTTCAGCATTGTTAGAAAGTATCTGAAATTTTGCTTCCATTTTTAGATTTCTATTGCTGCCATGAATCTCCTATAGAAGCAATTTTCAGACAAACTGATTAAAATATTGGTGTCAAATACAGGTGCAATCTTCTGTAACACACTTCTCAGATTAAGAAAACTTTCTAAACACCCTTGTTAAACAGGTTTATTTCCTGTATTTTTGAATCTGCAACTTAAAGGAGGTATTTGTTGCACTCGATTAGCCTTTTGTATTTCAAACAACATGGACAAAGTCAGTATCATAAACACAGCATATGGGAAAGCTGAGGCTGAGCACCTAAGTGCATCCCTAGAGCTACTGAACAAGTCTGAGGAGAAAACACACTGCTACAACAGGCCTAAACTTGTCAGTGTCTCTGTCTCCCTCTAATTTAATCCAGGGACATGTTCTGCATTATTCAGTCTTGTGTTTCTTGCTGATCATTAAGAGTCACTGGGAGCATGTGAAAGTTAGATACAAGCACCAGGGACCTGAACTGAACTACTTCCTCTGAACTAAACCATTGGAGTCACAACATAATTTTTAGCGTTTGCACCATCTTCACCCAGGGTTAAAGCAACTGAGTACAGAAGGGGAAAGCATCTTAAAATCACTTGAGCACCTTGCTAAATACATATGATACACACAGGTTTTAACTGAGACAGCATTTGGCAGGCAGGGGGAGAAAATTTAACTTGAGAGTTAGATTTGTCATAGACAACCGCCACCTACAAAAACTGTTCAGGTTAAATGTCATTTAAGTCTTCAGGTTTTTAAGGAATTATTCATATGCGGTTACTTAAAGAAGCCATTCAAGAATTACTCAAAGAAGTAGTAACGTTTCTTAGGAACTCACCATCTCACTTAAAGGAATGGTCTTTAGACAGGCTAATTAATGCGTATTAGAAATTTTAAATTCAAAGTAAATCCCACTATCTCTCTGTTTACCAAGGTTAGCTCATGTCTCCTCTCCAGGAGTACACCATCTGAACAACCTGGCGTTAAACAGGAGAAACTGTTAGTACCTTGAATTACAAAAGCATTTCAACATCCCTTTAAACTATTATACAAAGTTTTAAATCGAATCCCCTGGCAATGCTTTTGCAATCATCTCGCCAGTTATGCTCAGGGTGATGTCATGTTGTGGAGCAGTGCTGAGCTATGACGGAGTTTTTCTCTTGATGGTTTAACGCAACTTCCATGTCTGTCTCCTTAGTGCTGTTGTCCTGGACAAATTCACATGAACATGACTGAGATGAGAACAGCAAGATGGTTTCTCAATTCATAGATATTTCTCTCTGCTTCCATCATCTCAGTGGAAGTGGTGGATAAACCTCTTTTGGGGGTTTTCAGTATTTGAATATCAATCCCTACCCCAGGACATCTTCATGAGATGCTGGGGTCCCTACTAAGAGGCTGAGCTCTGCCAAAGCACATGGGTAAGTCTTCCTCAGCCTCATTTTGCTCTTCACCTTTGTGACAGGAAACCTTGATACTATCTTTATAATTAAGTTTTTATATCTATCTTTCTCAGTTAAGTTTTTTATGATACTTCTTTAGGCCCATCAGGAGTGAAAATTACTTCAAAGTAATCCAGACACTTATTTTCCACATCATTTGCATACCCCCGCCTTTTTTTTTTGTAAATCACACCACCACAAATGTAAGAGTCCTTAATCATTAAACCTAGTAATTTTTTAAGGGCATTCTCTCTTCTTTTTACCAGGCCTTGAAGAGGTGATTCTTGTTCAAGCCTGGTAAGAAGTCTGCTTCAGCACTGCCAGAAAATGAATAATCCAATCAAAAAATGTTTTTATACTCAAATGGCTTCTTCAAATAGTAACCAGTTCTAGCAGTTATTGTTTTCAAACAAAACAGCAGAGACTGACAGACATACAACATTAAATGTTTTTCATGAACAACAGACACAAGGACTTGAACCACACATTTTAAAAAACCTCAAACAATGTTAATGAATACACGCTTTCACATTAAATATAAAACATTTTCCAGCTATGGAAACACAGCTTTAAGGTTCAATGAACTCTGAAGGCTTTATATGCAAATTTCAAACCATCTTCTCAGAGACAATGGAAGAGAAAATACGACAAATAGTTCTGAAGCAGATTTTGTGATCTTGATAAATTAATGGTACACATCACTTTGTGAGAGAGAGAACAAGAAAACACTCACATCTTTTAACATGCAGAACTATTCTGTTTCTCAGGGAGACAGAGAATGGAATGAGTAATTTGTTATGACTGATAAACACATTCACCTCTCAGTCACAGCTAAGCTTGCCATGAAATATTGCCATGTGACTTTTGCCTCAGTAAACACTGATAGCTAATGCTACATAAAATTAAACAAAGTGGACACTATAAAGCTATTTGCCAGCAGATGTACAAGTCACTCTGGAGACACAGCATTTAGGGAAACCCAAGAAGTTCCCAGCAGTTAGATAATTACCCTGAATAAGTTGTTTATTAAAACCAACTACTAAAATCACAAAAACTTAGTATGTACTTTCCAACCAACTTAGGAGTTCTAAACATGTCTGAAGACTCAGAGAACGAACATTAAAAAACATTCATAAATTTAGCTTATTAATAACAACCCCTTTTGAATCAATACTAAGGTATACTTTATAAATTGTGTATGTAGTGAACTGCTAATGTGGGGAATGAGGAAAACAAAAGGAAGTTAAAGTATTTAACTACCTGAATGTAGTCAACTGGATTCTTTCCTTCTCCCTCTTCAGAAACCAGTGCTTTGCCTTGCTCTCTCAGGTACGAGCTCATGCACTCACACATCGTCTTCAGACCATTTGGCACACGGCTGAACAACTTGTACATGCAAGCAAGGTCTGCAAGCAAGAATGAGAGATTATGCAGGACACCCCTGTGTGTTACACTTCTGTAACTCATTCCTCTCAGAGCTGAAACTGACAGTAGAAGTTCAGCCACATGAGCCACAGAAAGCATCCTGTAACAGCTCAGATTCTTCTGATCTCCTCATTCGTCTAGCCCTTACAAGATGCTGACTGCAGTAGCCTCAAAATGAAAAGCAAAGACTGTATTCAATTATTCTAGGTTGTCTGTAGCAGGGAATCTGTTATTGCTGACCTCCAGGCCGGCAAAAGATGATGCTAATACTAAAGGATAGTGAACCTATTAGACCTTTAGCAAGATCGTTTTCCAGGGTATTTAAAAATGTAGCTTCCAAGATTATCATTCCTGAAATCAAGCACTGTATCAAAAGCTTTTGGTTTTTTTTTTAAAGTAATTTAAACTAAATAGGACAGCACTAATGAGATGCTTGTTTCTGTATTAAAAGCAAAAACTGGCAAAAATTGAGAATGTAATTCATATTTGTCTTAAAGCCAGTCATATGCTTTTACACTATTACATTTCATCCACCTAAAATAATGAGGAGTGGCTTAGGCTAAACATTGCTTTCCAAAAGAACAATCCATCCTTGTACATTTATGAAAAATCTCATTTTCACAAAGCAGCATTTCCACTCTACTAGTTAACTGAATCAAACCAAGGCCTATAAAAGTTAAACAAATTCCTGTATTTTATGAATACCCTTCAATATCCTTGCACCGATGTCGCTGTGAGCGGCAGTAAGGAGAGCAGATCCACACCAAGCCGTAGAAAGCAGAAGTGTGACAGACTTTATTTTGATTCTAACTTTTATACAGAGATATCTACATAATAGTGATTGGACAGTGTCATCCCACCCCTCAGGGGGATTGGCTGAAGCCTTACAGCTTCAGTTAGCAAAACATAAGATTAGAAAGAAAGTAAAAATGTCCCGGTTTATCTTTGTTTTCCTACAGAGTTCGTGAGGAGAAAATTCTTAGGACTGCATGTCCACACACCCTCAGCCTGAAGGTTATCTAAACTGGATATTAAAGAAGAAAGGGTTAAGTATAGTATCATCACTTTCTTTTTCAACACAGTAATTCTTTTTTTACAGCTAGGAAATGTGCTCACTTTGTGTTCTGACTACCACCTAGTAATTGTGAAGCTGCTTTAATGAACAAAGGCCACTAACTTAAGCAGCAACGCTGTTCCCCATTCTCATGGCTTTAGAGTGAGCACTGATTTCTAAATATAGATACTACAATCTCTCTCTTCATTATGCTGCTTTAGAAACTTAGGATCTATTTCCATAATAACTTTCATTCAGTCACTCTGTCCCACATTAACCTCTACTAGGGAAAAGCAAATCAAGACAAGCCCTTCTGTTTCAACCACTTCAATAAGCTGCTTCTTATCCTTTAGAAACGGCCAACTCCTTTCTGCAACAACACTCCCTCCCCAAGAATTGGTCCTGCAATGCTTCTGTTTAAGTCTTTTACACAAGTACTTTTTAAATAACTGCCTGTGGGCAAAAAAAAATGTGATGCGTTTTCACAGATACATACTAGAGGAATGGAAGTAATAAAATGGCTCATGAACAACTGGTGACAAAAACCACTACAGTAGATTCGTACTTTTCTTATGAGATACTTGGTTTTACCAAAAAAGTACCTGTATCTGGTACTAAACAGAAACAAGTTAAGTGTATGGGCTCTGTATTAAGAGCCATCTAATAGTCACTGAATATTCTCAGATGTTTGCAAAACAGTCACTAAGTGTTTCCACAACTACACAGGAACACAAATGTTAAGCTTGACTTATCCCATGTATAAAAACAAGAAGCAGTATCAGAAGCATTTGTGTCTCACAAATGATGCAGTCTTACCTTCTGTCTTCCCATTTTTCAGCATATGAACTAGCCCAGAGTTCTCCATTTCCACTATAGTTTTCATATGCTTGGAAATAAGCTCCCTCTCAACAACTTTCACAATGGGTTCTTCTGTTGATTTATCCAGACAATGCATCACCCGCTCTATTTCTTCATTAATTCTAGCTTCTACTTTCTTTATATATACAGAAGCACTGTTTTCAGCTAAAAATTTCTGACTTTCCATCTGTGAATAACACAAATTAATACTTCAGACTTTTTTGTAAAGGGTAAAAAGAAAACATGTCAGATCAGCATTTATAAGCAAGTTCAAATCAAACACAGCATGTCCAACACAACCAAGAGTTACATACACACTTAACAAAAAAAAAAGGTTCTATTATGCTAAATGTGTTACATAAGGGGGTACATGCAATCAAGGTATTTTTCATACTAAAACAACCCAAGCCAACCTAGTTTCCAGTTACCAACTAGAGTTTTAGCCACAGGTTCAAAGAAAACAAAGATGGGGAAAGGGAAGGATGAAAAATTCCTTCCAAATACCAGTTTATGGCAGTTCTCATTTTCTTTACTGACAATGCTGAGCACATTATTTCATGTAAAACTGTTTTTATTCATACTGGTCAGCAGAGTCTTTGGAGAAAAGATGTCTTATTTTTCAGGCAGAGCTAAGTAATAGAACTTAGATGAAAGTAACTATTTTTCTTAATTTTATATAAGCACCAATGAAAAACAGAACACAGTGACATTTAAATGGCTGTGTAACATCTGCTTCTGCTTTTCAAGGAAGTTTGCAGATCAGAGCATATGACAGTTTATCCTGCACAAGAATTGGGAGACTCACAAATTACCTTATCTAGATATTTTTTAACATGATATTAAAATTTCTATCAATTTCCAGCAATAGATGATCATGATTACACTTAACAAGCACTCAACTGGGCTTTCTTCCTCCAAGTATCTCACAAAAAAAATCCCTCAGAAAATATTTGGAATGTATTATTTGGCGGCTGATCAACAGTTGGAGAGCCACTTAAATATGCTTAATTTCTTGACTTGGTTTAGTTTATTACAAAAAAGAACTCACAAATGTAGAAACTACGAAGGAAACAAAGTTTCCTCAAAGGCAATTTGACAGTTTTCCCAGCGTGAAACAGTTCAAACCTTTCATGCTACTGGCATTTCAAAAAGACTGTGAGGGCAAAGCAGAGGGAGACTAAGTTACATGAAATAGCCCAAAGCAGGCACAAGATTAGCATGATGATTACTTTACATGTCATTGGCATCCATAGCTCAAAACTACATTCAAATTATGCTAATTCTGCAAAATCTGTGTTATTTTTTTCCTGCCAAGTTAGTGACTATTTTTCTTATTTCATTTAATGGAGATGGACATACTCATCAAAAAAAGCAACAAGTATGTAAAGTACCACCAAATCTGACAATCCCAGAGAGTTATAACAACATTCCAAATATGGTATTAGAATATTACTGTACCTGAAAAAATTCTGCAGACATCTCCAAAAATGGAGCCTCAAAGTCTTCTTCATAGACTGACCTTCCTTCAAGACCTAGAATCATTAACATCTGGCAAGCATTTCTTATTGCGCCTCTGCCAAAAAGTAAGTTGTTAACAACTTGAGAAATCTACGTGCTTGTAAGACAGAGTACACAGCAGAATAACAACTCAGAACACAATATTAACTTCAATAAAATGTAGTAATAGAAAGTCCATTCTAATCTGTTTGGTACATGACATTTTCAAGAACACTACAGGAGCAAGGTTGTTTGGTTTTGTTCAAAACTAAAGAGCTGACAATGTTTATTAAGTATTTTAAATGCAATGACAGGGACACAGGTCTCAAGTTCTACTCAGTCATAAAATGATGAAGAATATATTTTAACATATAAGAAATTAATCCAAAATACTACTTCAAAGAAACCTTCACACACAGGTCAGAATTGAGCAATTCAAAACAATTGCACACATGGAAGTTGCTACGCAAAGTTTGAGGTTTTTGGATGGTTGGCTGTTTAAAAGAAAACCAAGCACACAAAAATTTAACAAAATGAAAAAAAACCCAACTGAACACAAAATAAACCCCACCAAAGTTCAAATGTATCAGCAAGTTAATGAAAACAAAAGAACTGCATCTAAAAAAGATTCCACTTTCTGGCAGTAGGGGACAATACAGCTGTAGCTGGGGAGTATTTTTCTTTTCCTGAATTGCATGTTGGGCAATCTTAGTCACAGAGCTGCAGCCAGAGTAACAAGGAGTTTACATATCCCTACATGCAACAGCTGTTCTGAAACTGGAGAAGCACAAGAAAACTTGCAAATCTGCATTTCCTTCAGCTGCAATATCTGCAGTGGGTGGTACAAAACTCCACTTCTATTAAACCAACCAAAGAAGCTGAGAAACAGATTTAAAACTTAGAGATGCAACTGAACTGCTGAGAAACAAACTGATCAAAACACAAGGAAAAGGAACTGGAATTAAAAGAGGAAACATCAGAAATAAATAAATGAAAAGGCACAAGAAAATCAAACAACCTCTCAGTACAGGGGAAATACAAGGTAGCAAGAGGCAGAAAATGGTCAAAACTCCGCTTTGTAATCAAATGCTCTGGCACAGTGTGATAATGGAGACATTTGATGAAAGTTTTAATAAAAAACCACAAGATAAATATTTTAAAAAGATATTAACAAGCTTCCCTGATTACCATTCTGCTAAAATATAATATACAAAGAAATATGTTACTCCAGAATATGGTGAAATTTTAGTCGTGATCACAAATGTGGTCTTAAGTAACAAATTATTTGTGTATGTTCTTGAGTCAGTCTTTAAAAACTGACAAGTATTATTTACAACAAAAGACTTCACTTACAAACATCTTACCTGTCTACAACTTCTCCTTTCCTCTCTCTTGCAATCATATCCAGCAGAGTTTGCCTCAGGTGATCCCTGATGCAGCCATAACGTACGACTTGATCTCGAAAAATTATCAGGCCCAAGTTATAGACATTCTCCACATTGTTTTGTTGCACATACACTCGGTCCTACAACAAGGGCACAAACAGCAATAAAATTGTGAATTCATTGCATCTATGCTATTCAAAAGTACAAGAGATCGATTACTTCTCTACAGTGGAAATATGACCAAAAGTATCTTTTCTCTTAATAGAAAGAAATTATGTATACCCTCAAAATTCAAAATCAGTCCCATTTTCCAGAACTTCATTTACACTGGAAGTTCTACTTGGCTTAGGAGCATAAGCACATTTATGACTAAAGCATGCCAGAACAGACCTACAGTCTTCCCACTTTTTAGTCTGGATGCAGAGGAATCTCCAACTACTGACTACATCCATAGCACTATTTGCAAGAGGTTTTACTTACCTACTCAAACCCTTCCATCTCTTTCTGATCTTTAGGAAAAATCATTTAATTTCCCCCTCCCTTCCAGAAGTGGTATCTTCCTACCACTCTTTTTAGGCAAAAAAAATTCAATATTCAGTGAAATTTCCTGAAATAGCATCATTAGATAAAGAGCAACAAATATAGAGCCAAAACAAGAAGAGTTACAATCAAAATCTTTATGGATTAGTACTGCAAAACAGTACATAAGGACTTCTGTAGACATCTCTCCCTCCACCCTCCCCAAATTCACTTTCATTCAACTTGAGCAATATTTCAAACTTGTTATGTTTCATTATAATCTCACCCATACACCACTCACCCGCCAAAAAAAGAAGAGGGAGAGAAGAAAATATTTTTTACATTTCCATGTATGTTTAAATTCTATCTCCCTATATAATCTCTGTCTATGGGAAGGATCAAGCACCTTAACTACTCATTTATCGACCTACCTTTAAAAACCAACACTGATCCTCAGATCAGCATTTAAAGACTGCATAGCCAAAAACCATCATACGGAATTGACTGAGGGTGCTAAGCAGACCCCGAGTCTCTTACTGCTACCCAAAAAAATGCTCCAAAAATTTGCCTCTCCTTTCCTATTCCTCTCTCCCAACTTAACTCTGAAAAAAGGAAGGCTATTAATAAAGTCACTAGTGGACAGAAAATGCATGTATTTGATTAATAGCCACTACTAGGTCAGACCACTTAAAACAATATTAAGAACAGAAAAACTGAGTTTTTACAATCCCTTTGTGAGATGAGCAATCATTATTTTTGTTCATTTCTGTCAGGGCATAATCCATTCCTCTAATGTCATAGTTTGGGCAATTACTAAAAATATTGCTTTGCTACCATTTAAGCATCAGGACAACGACATTAGAGAAAGCTACGAGTTTTGTACCCACTCACAAATCTGGCGGGGATGAGGTTTTCTAAGAATGTACATAGCTATAATAAAACAGTAATACTAAAAAAAATCAAATTCTATAAAGGATGATGGTCAATTTATGAAATTCAGTATAAAGATTAGCCTCTCCACTCGTTCCATCACTACCTTAAGTGCTTGATCACACTCAGAATTGAAGAGTAAAGCTACTCAAACACTTGGAAAATGAAACCATTAAAAGAATAAATGTTATGCTTCAGACTATGGAAAAATATTCCAAAACTGCATGTTTACATACATACTGCACTTTAAAAAATAAGAAGGAACAGACAGCCCACCATTTAGCACCTGTATTCACATGGCAAAATTATTCCTATGCTAATTATATGCCAGATTGCCACTTGGTGAGCAGAGAAAAGCAAAACACTGGGTTCCACGATTAATGTGTGATTTCCCACTCTCTGCCTACAGACAGGCAGCACTTAATTTAAATGAAGAAACAAGATGGGAACAGGTCAGATATGCCTACTCTGTGGCTCTTGAAGCAAGCTCAACTCTGTTGAGCTCAAAGGGCATTTGCTAATTGGTCTCATGAAGTCAGTTCAGTGACGTGTGGTGAGTTAAGTCTTTGATATAGGTTACTTTTGTTTTTCTGTTTTTTAGAAACAGGGTTGTTTATTTCACTTCCTTATTTACACACTTGCATCAAGAACAGAAGCAAATGTGATTCTCAAGTAAGACAAGCTTATAATACATTTTCAAAGAGATGAAAGAGCAAATTAAAATGTAGTGTCTGATACTATATAACTTGAAGAGAAAAGAATATAATTATTATTTCAAAAAAATATTCAGGCCTCTGAAGCATAGGCAGCATGGTATCTGAAAGGATTAAAGCCATGGCCATGACTCATCTGCATAGCTTCTGTTGTGGCAGAGCTAAACACTGCCATTGTGAAATAGTAACTCCTCTCAGTTTATCAGCAGCCTCTGTAGTAAGCCAGACCTCTCTACAATACCCAAACCAGAGCAGCAACATTAACATTTCTGATCCTGCTGATTTGCTCACCCTTGGTAACAGATCACATTTGCTGGAAGCTCTCCCAGTCTAAAGAAGAAACTCACAGAGAGCCCTATTTGGGAACAAGTTTGACTGACAAGGGTACACACTACTGAACAGAAATCACTTCCCATGGGGAGAAGAAGTGGGTGCTTAAAGGTAAGAGTAACTTTCAGGAGACAAGGATGGAGTTTCAGACAGCAATTATTAATGAATTACAATCCTGCTTACACTGCAGAATAATTCTGATCTGAAGTCGCCTACTGTCAGGTACCAGTAGCCACATTTTACCTATCTCTGCATGGATGCACTACCTGAATGATGCAGAAGCCTTCAGACACCTTTGTGTATACAGTGTCTTTGTTCCTAGTTCTGGAAATAAAAACAACACTTCTCTCTCTAATACCTTGTGTGTAAGCTATGGACAATGAGAGTCATTCATTAAAACTCACATATCCAACTTGTCAGTGCTGGCCTAAAAAAAGACACTAGCTTTGTGCACAGCACAGAGGAGAAGGGAATGCTCTGCCCTCTGAAAAATCCACAGCTGTATTTGCAGAAGCAATTGTTCACTTCTGACAGTGTGTAACTGGCACTACCCATATGCCTGTAAGGCAGCCAGGGGTGTGACTGCTGCACTGACATACCTGAAATTGCTTTAAATTTAGCAAGCACAAGTAGTAAAGGAGACACCACAGAATCCAGTCTAACCCAGTTTCCATTTGATATTCTAAGAATACACACACTCAGGTTGCTTGAAGAAAAGCGCAAACATCTCCACCTCCATTGCTCCCATTCCACACAGCAGCTAAATAAAGCCCACTGCAGGTATGTTTACCTGCACTGCCACTGTGAGGCTGAATTTCAGATAGGCCCAAATGTACTTCACTACTTCAACATGTCTTAGTATCTGACTTGACTCAGCAAAGATGCTACTTAGCACATGACTTTACTGCTTCAGTGCCTCACTGCTTGTTGCAGACAGTGCCAGAATTTTCAGAGTGTATTACATCTACTCTGGCACCAATTACTGCAGCCTAAACATGTAAAAAGGAAGAGAGCTTGTGCTATATCCTACAAAATCCGGTGGAACTATGTAAACTTGAAATTCAGTCAGGGAAACTGGAATGTCTCAAAATAATCAAGACAAGTCTTGCACAGTAAGTGCAAAAGGTTGCAAAAATGTCACACTACACCTGCAACAGAACTGAAAGCAACAGACTTTTACCAGAGAGTAATCACAAGAGACAACATAATACACATTTTTAAAATGTAACTATAAGGCAAACTTGAGACTGTCTTGTGGAAGAGGTTCTGCATGAACAATGAAATCCTGCCATAACCTCAAACAGCAAGTGTTCTTGTCATTAACCACCACAAAGCACAAACCCCACTGTACAAAACGCATGCTTTTCTAAAAAGGATTTATTTGAATTGATTTTCATTTTCAAAGTGGCAAAATTAAACAGAGGAAAGAAATTAAGGTGGTTTGAAAAGGTGTTTGTTTTGACTTAAGTCATATGGCAGCCAACGCGTGAAACAAAGCTGGAAAACAAACGTGGCATTAAAACAGATACAGTTTAGTTTAAGATGTTTAAGATGTAAAATCACTAGGCTGAAGCAGGAATTCAAGAGAGTAAGACCAGAATTCAAGAGGGTGTCAAATGTTTTACTTTCACTGATGTCACAGTGTGGGCTGTTGGGTAATAGGTACATTTCCTGAAACTGATGTGTAATTGAGATGACCTACAAAACAAGAGGAGGATTGGGTCACGCTTTACTTACAAACGTATGATAATTGCACATACTTCTCCTGGTAGAATACAAGCATGTTAATTTACAGTGCCTGGTGACTCAGGCTATACAGTGTTTGCTGCTTTTTTCAGATACCATATTTTTAATGTCAGTTATATTAGATTTACTTGACTAAAAACGTATAAATTATTTCTGACATAAGCATATCATTATAAACCTACATGTCATTCAGACTCAACATCAGAAAATAAGAACAAATCATTCCTTATTTTATAAAATTCTTGAAAATTGTTTCTTTGAAATGCAGTCATGTCTGATCTTTTGCAGGTGCTTTATAATTATGTGGCACTGGCAGCTTTTCCAAACTTTTTGAATGAACACATATTAAAGACTGGAAGTTTCTTACTCTTAGTCTTTTGTGAATGAAGAAAATTACGTCCATCTCAAGAGGACATTCCAATGACAAAGGTGAAACTACAAATCTTTGAAAGTAGTCCTGTTTTAAATCATTGCTTATTCTCTAATTTGTAATCAGAGCATGTATTATTGACAATTTGTCTTATGTCCCACCAAATCAAAGAAAAGGAGGGAGTCTGCCCACTGTATTAGATCTTCACACTAGATAGTTCTACCTAATAAAAATTAGAATTATAACTATAAACCCCATATTACATTACAGAGGTTTAACAAACAAACATCAGTGCTAAATTTATATAAGCATTTTGAAAGAAAATTTTGTTCTGTTTTTACTATTATACTATACATATATTTTACTGTGAATGGGTTTTTTCTGTTTCTGTGGGTGTTATTTTGGTACAAGGAAAAAAGAAATCTGTGGCAGTCAAATAATTAGTCAAGCAGAGGGCTCAACTGAACACCTACTTGAAATAATTAGGAACTATCAGACAGCACACAGAAGGCTACGTAGTCCAGAGGTATTGAAGCTTATTTACTATTCTGTTCTGAATCGAAAAGACAACCGATGAAGTTCAATTTACACTTGAAGGAATGCTGCAGATTTCCTTCTCCTGGAATTTTGGTGGAAAAGAGAAGGCTGGCTGGATGTTTGAACAGCACTCTCAAGCTTCAAAACAAAGTCAAGGCATTGCTCTTCTGCGTGAAAAAAACACTCAAGAAACAGCTCTCCTGTTCCCCCAGGAGTGGTAACTGAAGCAGGCAACCCTTCCTCAAGAAGAAAAGGTTTTAGCCTTTAAAATACTGGGCAAGCCACTAAAACAAGGAAAGCTTACAAGCCAGTTTTCTCTGCCACTGTTTGAAGGATCAGAAATTCATTGATTTTAAGAGCAGCAGATAACATTGCATTATCCATTACTTTGGACCATCCAGCACCTCCTGTGCTGAAATAATATATAATATTTGGCTAAAACACAACAGCTACTCCCATAGAAAGCTCTGGATTCTATCTTCTAATCTTTCTGAAAATTCACCACTACCTTTGGTAGAGTAATCTAATCATTACCTATTTTTGAATACGCCTAGATGCAGCTAGCAGCAATTGATTTGTATTTGTCCTTCACAGACAGATTAGGGAGTCCAGGCTTTCTCACAGCAAAGACAGAACATCTTCAAAACAATCTGTCCATCTTCCTTTTGGCACGATAAGATACACAGTGTCACTGATGGCATTTTATCCAGCACTCTATTTTTTGATATGTGGTCTATTCCCTACTGAAATAAACTCCTCCAACATAAAGGCCAGTAAATCCAGTAAACAGAATTGTTTGTGATTCTGTAATGACTCCAAATTCTTTAACTTGGAGTAGCTTATTGACCAAAGAGGACTTCACAGCTAATACAAACACGATCAATGTCACAGCACAAGATCTGTAACAGCTACAAGACAAGACCTTAACTCCAGTTGTTCAGCAGAGTACAATCCAGTTACTCTGCTTTTTGGACCAAAGAAGTCCACTATTGTCTGTCCTTCACTGTCAAGTACTGCATCAATTATTATATTTATGGTATTTTGGAGGGGAAAAGAAATTATACACAAAAAACACAGCATCTCAACACTTCCTTTTGAAGTCAAAACCTTTGTCTAGAAGCTAAGCAAAAATACTCTCCTGCATCCTAGAACACCCCCAGCATAATAGGAATTTTAATACATACCAACTACCTAAAGCATAACACAATCCAGACACAAAAACGTCAAGCCCTCTCTCTTAAAAAAAAAAAAAAAAGCCTTTTCCGTTGGCTATAGGTAAGAAATGGCAAGCATGCAGCCAAAGATCATATTCTATGTACACTGTTTAATCTTCTACACAAGTTCTTAATGAACAGCAAAGGATCCAACTAGAATTTAACATTCAAGGACACACACTGTACCTAAGCAAAGTTATCCTCTTTAAATCCTAAAGCTTAAAGAACAACTACACTGGAAGTTTCAGGAGGCTTTACACCATAGTGCTTTCCACAGATAAGAAAACACCACTAGCTGAACTAACATCTAAAATCTGCCAGAATGGGTCTGACTAGCTTACTTTGTAAGAACTGCAAAGTTCAACTATTTTTTAGATCAATTTTTTAAGTGATAATGAGATAATCTAAAAGATGAATCCAATTACAATTTGTCAAACATCTGTAGCAGTCCTGCATGCACACAGAAAATTCAAAACAAGGAACAGGGAGCAGTCTTTAGAAAAAGACTGGTAATCACGGTAAGAGGTTTTTGCCCCTCTAGTTTATCTGCTTGGATTTGTCAAAGACAACTTACTGCACTGTTAAATGTGTGAAATAGCAGAATACCCACCATATACATCAGAATGTCTCTAATCATCACCATTGCTGTTTGATGATCATTCCACGCTTGGTTTAGTGTTTGTAGAAAGTTGTTATTCAAGGAGTTTAACACATCTTCTCGCACCTGAAGGGAAAAGAAATTATATATTGACATAAACTCAAGTCAGTTTCTCCTGCAGCATTTAAATCTTAAACTTAGCTTCGGCACAAGAATTCTTGCTCCTCTATGGACCTAAATTTTGTGAACAAGTTCTTGCTTTTCCTGAGTGCTGACTATCCCAACCTCGTATTTCCTTCTGTGGAAAAATAAGTAAGAAAAATCACGCTAGAAACAAGAGAAACAAAATAAACATGGGTTTTAAATTTCAAAGGAATTCCTGAAATCTCAAATGTTAAAAATAGTCTTTGACAACTCCCCAAAGCTTTTATTTCCTGTGTTATAGTGTTTCAATTGCTGGTAATTTTATCATCACAAGTAATTTCAGAACATTGAGTAGTAGTGGTAAAATGCTACAAACAGGAACAAGTACAGGTGGAAAATTAGCCATGATGACATTTAGAGAGACAAACTGAGATAGCAGAAAGATTCAGAACTGTTGCTTGCTGTAAGGAACCAATTGCTTGGTAAAGACCAGATTCTTACATTAATACCAACAACAAGACTTCATAGAAAAAAGAAAGTCATCTTTGTTTTATATGAATGTATTTGCAATTTGCAAGTTAATCTGTCTCAACAACTTCAGACTTTATGCCTCTTTGCCACTACTCTCCCTACTAATAAAATACCCATTCAGTTTCATATTTTGATTTTTTCCAGTAGGCATATACTGCAGTGCTCAAACTTGAAACTAATGTCAAAGAGAAACCTGTGGGAACGTAAAAAAATTGTTCCAGAGTTAATAAAATGTGGGAACTGACTTTTCATGTAACATACAAAATATATTCTGCCCTCTGTTGTAATCAAACAGAATGTTCACATTTACTGATTTGCATTGATAGTGTAAATATGTGATAGTGTAAATTTCAGTACAGAGATTCAAACAGAGAAACAAAACACACATGCCACAAGCTGCATCAAGGTCTCATGCAACCACCTGACAGGCTGCATTGTGTCATTTCAGTTTTATGAAGGTATTTGGCCAAACCAGGGTAACTGAATTCTGCCTGCCACCCTACTATGCACACTCACAAACTCAGATGAGTAAACCAGAGACACAGCATGGCGCATCATCCAACACGATGGTCTCAAGAAGCTCTGGAAACTTATCCCAATAATATTCACCTTGGTACGGCATCCAGGCAACATAGGTATGCATAGATCGTTCCAAGCTTTCTTACATCTTCGAACACCTACTCTGCAGACCTGAGCAAGGCCTCTCCTCCTTGCTTTTGGAAAACATAATACACAGTTACAAGCACTGCTTAGCTGCCTCATTCTTTCTAATCACGATCATCATTTACCCTTTGGTCTCCCAAATGTGTGCTCTGTTGTCACCCAATCCAGGTAGTTTTTAGCCAAAACATAAATATGCATTAAAAACTTCAGCAGACATACTTGTGAAGAATATGCAGAATCTCTCAGAACAAGAGAAACAAACAGGACATGGTTGCTTTCACTTCTCTGGTCAGTATGGAAAAACGCTGGAAACATTATTTGCTAGCTCATCCACACTGATAAAATTTATCAAAGCATGATTATAAGCGCAAATAACCAAGGGTAGTTATTGATCAGTTTTATGATACCCTTTACTTTAACATCACAGAGGCAGTGTGCCTTTTTAACTGCACACAGCCCACATCCATCACACTAATCCTGCCGGGCCAGCTAGTGCCAAATCACACCAAAGGGGGTGGATACTTGCCACCAGGTAGAAGTGACAACTTGCTTCCAAGCAGACACCGGCATGCTCTGCAATAGTGGCACCTCTGCTCCATACAGTGTGCCACGCGGATTTCTGGAAATGGGCTTGAAATTCAGGAATGGGTACTGTACAACGGAACTACCTTCAGAGCTTCCCCATGAAGCTTCTCAATCACATTCTTCTGGGTTTATTTTAAATTGCAGAGAGGTTTGGAAAGCCATTCTTTCAGCTGCTACAAAAGCCAACCTAACTATTGCCAAGCAAATTATTGCTCACAACTTTATAGTTAAAAAAGTGTTCAACGCATTCCTCGTATGGGCCATTAATTCAGAAATACTACAGGGAAACTGCTATAATGCACAAAACATCTTGGCCATGCAAAGGTGCAGAGTCACACCACTTTGGTAGAGTAAATGATCTGAAATAAAAAAATGTGCATATTCACACTCTTCGAACAAAGAAGAGACACAGCTGCTACTCTGCCAAAGCCTTAGAAAATTTCTATCTTGAAGATTTTTATCAGCAGAATGTTACTTTCAATTAGCAGAGCTGGTAATGATTTCTGTGACAGTATTTGCGGTTATGAAGTAAATTGCAGGGAAAGCCAGCTTAAATAGGACTGTCCATATACAGACTTACTTGAAAATAAATTAGTAACTTCGTAATATATATAAGGTCTTCTTATAGTTACAAGGATGAAATCTTGTGTATAACTTCAGGCCCAACTGTATTTTATACTGGATACAGGTCTTCAGGAAATACCCTCTCCCCAATAAGAGTAGTTTGTTGGCATAAGCTTTCAATACCTTTAAGAAACTCTTTATTAAGTGTACACAAAGAAGACGTATGGCCTACTATTTCTTTCTTACAGTGCCTGGCCTGATGCAGCAGCCCAAATAGTTCAGTTATGTAATTTCCACTACTGTAAGGACAGCCAGAACCTCCTGAGGGGAGCAGCAGTACAGAACAGCACTTCGTGAACTAAGGCCTCAAGCTCTCAGAACTTTTATTATAGAGTTTCTTTTAGAAAAATCCAAGTAGTCTAAAACATAGTATTCTAAAATCTTAGGAGTCCCAAGCAGGTTAATGGACTGACTGCCAGAAATGTCTGTTCATCCCTGCAGCTGCTATCCTACTGCTGAAAGGAAAAAACAAACACTGAAGAATACTGGGGATTCTGAGCTGTTAAGTACTTTCGAGCAATTCCGTCACATCCTTTTGCCCTCGATATAATAGCAGACTTGCTAAAGATCATCTGAAAACATCATTAAGAAAATATAAAGGCAGGTAACACTTCATACATTGTCGGTCAGGCTTACAGTACACTCTAATGCTCAGTAAGTAGGTAATTTGCCTCCTACACAACTTCTCATGTCATTCCTCCCTATTTCTTTGATGTTATGGAAATAATTTCAAATTCCCTGATGAAGATGACTCTCATCTCTCCCTTTTCTCTGCAACACCAAGAGCAAATTTTAAAGCTTGCAAAGGATCCCAGACATAACTTTCTAAGTTCCAGAGTAGACATGCTTCTTTCAGCCTATACCTGCACCAGCACCTCACAGCATTCCTTCTGCACTGAACACTGAGCAGCTCTGTGCCCTCCTGACCAAAGGTGTTCTCACATGCCTGCCTGTACTGCTATTCTGAAATAGGAGGTACTGGACGGACCCCTGAGGGACACTACTTGTCACTGATGGCCATCGGGACTCGGAGCCATTGACTACAACCAATGTGTGTGACCACCCAACCAATTTCTTATCCATTTAACTCCACTCATTAAATCCATCTCTTTCCAATTTAGACAGAAGGAGGTTACGGGGAACCATGTCAAAAGCTTTACAGATGTCCAGAGAAATGACATCCGTAGCTCTTCCCTTGTTCATTGATGTGCTCACACCTTCATAGAAGGCCATTGGGTTGGCCAGGCAAGACTTGCCCTTGGTGAAACTCTGCTGGCTGTCCCAGATCACCTCCCTGTCATCCACATACCTTAGCATAGCTCCTAGGAGGATCTGTTCCCTGATCCTCCCAGACACAGAGGTGAGGCTGACAGGTTGTAGTTCCCAGAGTCCTCCTTTCTACACTTTTAAAGATGGGTACAATGTTTCCCCCTTTCCAGTCGCCTGGAACTTCACCTGACTGCCATGACTTCTCAAATGTCATGGAGAGTGGCTTGTCAATTACATCAGCCAATTCCCCTCAGGACTCTGGGATGCACCTCATTGGGCCCCGCTGACTGCATAAAAGGAGTATCAAAAATATTATCCTGTAAACTTTTTAACTTCAACATTTTTTTACTGTAACACAAATGATGTTGCTTATCACCAAATGGTTTAGAGAGCTGTAACTAAGCTCTGTGTGTTTTAAAAATACTTAACAACATTTATGTGAAGTAATAACAGACTAGGTTTGAGAAGTGTGAAGGAAGACCATCTACATCAAGTTACAAGATTGTCAGTGGGCAAGAAAGGGAGAAATTAGTGAAGTACCAGATGCACAGGAATTAAATACTTGAATTAAGATGAAAGGTTTCAGTACTTTCAAAATTCTACAGTATTTTTAAATAGCTCTACATGTAACATACTTAATGATGTCAACACACAGGTAAAGACAAGTTTCAGCATGTTCTTACCCTGTAGCAAAAACAAGGTAGTTCAAGACAGCTGACTCCTCTCAGTGATGCAGAGCACCCGGCTTAGTACTGCCTTCATCACACAGCCAGAACCTGGTGATTTGGAACTACAAACCATTGGGGTCTAAAACCAAGCATCCTTGATAATAACTCACTTGCATGCTATTTACAATTAAGCTGTAAAGACAGTGCACTGTATTAAGTTTTCTTGTTGAGACGTTACATACTGTTCTCATTAGTGTTTGGTTGCTAATTAAAATGCTGAATAAGTACAACTTTCACCTGGAAATTAAATTAGCATAAAGCATAAATACGGCTCTTAACCATGCCTCGCCAAAAATGAAGGCTCGTGCTTTCCAAGCTTTAAAGCTATTTGTAAAAAAAACTGAACATATACATCGCCTCTACCAAGTCTCTTCATTTATTCTTAATTAACCAGCATGACTGGAATACCACAGGAACGCAGTTTTTTCCTAAAAAGATAACCTGGAGATGCGGGCAGCAAATGACAGTTATGGCTCAACGATTATTGCAATTTCAAATTAGGGGTAGGCTCCTCAGCAGTGCTCCCTGAACTGAGTATAGTTCTTCAGTAAAATCTATTAGTCTGTGAACATTTCCATTTTTATAAAAGTTAAGAAATTTAATGAACAATATTTCAGTTGGCAAAATCCCCCTCTTCTAAATTCTTGCATCCACCACTCTCTGAATAGAGGTTTTACAAAGACTTGCAAGCATTTATTGTTCATTAGCTACTTAAAATTTACCATAGAACTGCTCTTGGAAAGAGACAGTGAACATAAAAGGTTTTGCTAAAATTTCTATGACAAAATGTGAGGTTAAACAAAACTTCTTTTTTATCTATCTTACAGCAAGTACTAAGGGCACAAACATAAGATGCCATTACAGAACTGATCCTACTCTTGATAAACAATGCACTGTTTTTTTTCCATACTTCCATCTATACATGCTTGAACATAATGTGTCTAAGCAAACATTCAAAAGGGAAAAGCAGTAGCTTCGAGCCTCTATAAGTTTTTGTTATTGCTCAGAAATTTTTAGCATAAGTAACATTGTTTTAGTATTTTCCTTGGATTATGTAATTTATAGGCTGGCTTCATCAGAATAATTTAGCCTTTTTAACTCCACAGCAATTAAGTACTAAAACTCAGTTAGCCTTTTTATTTGAAAAAGCTTTGGTCATCTATTTTTATGTTACTCACACACATGGATATAATTTGATTAATCACAATAAAGATCAGAATACTAGGTCCTCAGAAAAGATTTTTTTAAAGCATCAGATATGGGAGTATTAAATGTCAGAAAGGCACTTCTCTACACTGCTATCTGTGCAGTCCTCTTAGCCTCTGCACTGAAAGCACAAACTCAGAATCTTCTGCTCTTTTGTCAGCCTGCCACAATCAGTACTTCAGAATAATTAATTCTGCAAATGCATAATTTTTATTATGCAAAATAGCTAGGAACTAAGATAAGTTGCAGAATACCTAGGAACAAAGATAAAAAACACTCCTCAAATTAAACCAGGATAAACTAAAGCCTAGGAATAATAAAAGTTTAGCATCATGATTATTAAGTGCATAGGCATATACAAGGACAAGACACAAAAAGCCTCAGCCATTTGCCACATTTTATATGAATAGTACAGATTATGAATGCACAGATAATGGAACCAGAAGTGTTTGAGAGTCACAGATGTGCTACAATTATAGAAAAGAACAACAAATTATTTAGCCACTTCATACAAGATGTGTCCTCTGGTGCAAACAGTAAAAAAGCCCCACATTCAAAGCAGTTTTAGACTACACTTGTCTGAACCACACCTTCGAAAACTAGGATTTTAGAAAAGAAATAACACATTTCTATGCCACAGCAGTAACTCCAGTTGGAATCCACAAAAAAGTCCCCAAGCACCCTGCATTTTTTAGCCATAAATCTCCCATCCATTCTCTGTAATTCAGCCAGAAGTAATTATCCAAGACACATGATGGTCTCCTACTTTCCTTTTCAGATCTTGTAAAAACAGGACAAAAATCTGATACTCCATCTGAACCCACAGCCAGGATATGGGATCGAGGCGGACACGTATCTCTCTGCTATGGATGTTACCATGAGGAGTAAGGCAGGCATCTCCCTCCCTATCTGAGGATAGGCTCAGAATCCTACTGCCACGGAATATTATCTGGAGTCCTAAAAAGTGAGTTTTAACTTTTTCCACTTACATATTTATTAATCAATTCTAAACTTCTCTCTAAGACTCAAGAAGTGGTTCCATGGTTTAACACGAGACCCGAAGATTCCTTTTCTCAGCTGATACATCTTCAGAAACAGAAAGTTTCTGCATGCCATTTGGGCTGACTTACACGGTTTTGCAAAGGCTGACATGGCACAGTGTGAACTACTCGGGACTTCTGCTATTGCTGAGCTGCTGTTTTCGAACAGTGCCTACCGCCTCTTTAAAGAGCATAATCCCAGCACAACTGTCTCATTAACTTGTGAATTAGTTCATTAGCCCATAAAAAACAAGTTCTTATATTGGTATTTATTTTGTTCCACAGATGAAAAAACTGACTGGCAAACAACACAAAATTTAGCCTAAGAAAGTCACAAAATGCCACCAAAAATGCCACAAACCTTTAAAAAAATTATCAGCTCTTAACAGTTAATCTTCAAAAAAAAGTTGTTTCCTGTTACACGCTTTCAAGTGCTTCCTATGGTCTGCGTTCCATCAGTAACTTACAAGAAACAGTACCTGGAACATGAAATCATTTGAGCTTGTTGTTAGCTCTATGCTACTATTATTGAGAGAAGCTACACAACTGCAACACAAGGTAACATAATAAAATTAGATTTTCTGTCATTTAAATAACTGTTCAAAATTATTTTATATAAGACACTTCTATTTTAATTCATAAATGGACAAACCTTGTTTATTAGATGCTCAGTGACCACTTCTCTTAGTCCAGTGTAGAGCTTTTCACCATGTTTATGCAACACCATTGTATAAGCATTTCTATACAGCTCCTCAAAACTGAGACCGCTATTGTTCTTACGCTGAATCTCTTGGATTGCATTTTTCAGAAGATCCCAAATGCTGTTCACATATTTTTCATCCATAGTCATCTGCAAAAATAAAACATTACATTATTGTTTAGAATAAAAAAAAGAATATAGATAATATGAGGTAATTGCTCTGCCCCATCTTGTTGATTCCATTATCACAGGATTTCTCAAACTTTATTAAAAGAAAAACAGTATTTATGAGACTAGTACAGATTTCAAAAAATATTTATTAAAATCGTAATTTGCAAAAGCTTAATGCTTTTTCATTTCAGAACTGCAAATCCCCAGAATCCAGCTCCAGAGCCTTTGCAGGTGGCAAGGCAGGTAATTGTGGATGGACACAACTCTTTTCCACACTGTTCCTCCACAGGTTAACAGTGATAGATGGTTAACTCTCATTCCATATTAACACATGATTTGGCACCTCATAAACTGTACTGCAACATTGATCTGCTTCCCCAGACCCCAAATCAACCTGTACAACAAAAGATAATAATGTCTGACACAGATTTAGCAAACTTAGCTCAAGCAGATGACTAACTAGGGACTAGCTGAGGACTAACAGCCAAAGAATTATGTAGCCACAACATTGTACCTACAATTTAAATAATTACAGGTACCACCACTGAAAACCCCCACAAATGCCCAACATTAACACCTGCACTGAACACATTCTCTTTGCATAAATATGATTAAATACCTTTCTAAAGGACATGTACCAAGCACTAAGCACCTGCTTGATCTGTTATTCAGATGTTGCAACTTCAGTAAATACACAGAAAGAAAGAAAGAACAATTCAGAGGAGGAGAGAAACTCTTATAAGAAATAGTCTCAATACAACAGCAAACTTCTATGTAGTACTTAGTGTGAATCATTTCACACTTACGCTTTACCAATGCAAAGGTGCTTCAATATAGAATGTTTTATAGATAAAGCAGTATCTGGGACTGCAAGTAAATGTAGCAAAAAAAAAATCAGATGTCAGTATTGCCTAAAGTCGGTGATTCAGCCAAGTTTCATCTCCCAAATGAAAAAAAAACCCCAAACACTTTTAAACTGAACCAATTTAAAACCTATGTTCAAAGTTAAGTTTGGTTTAGTTTATACAAAATCAGGAACAGATTTAGCATTTTATAGCTAAAGAAAAAGCCTGAAGAGAGAAGGCAAAAAAGCTGTTATTTCCAGAATTACTATGGGAAGTGAAAATATCCCAGAGTCTATCAATACTGTCAAAATAGTCTTGAAAATAGGAGCTGAAAGTATTAAAAGAGTAAAGAATAATGGTATGACATTACAGAGAAAAATCAGGACCAGCTCTATTCTACCTCTCCTTCTCCTCCCGCCAAAACCCACTAAGTGAATAGAAGAAAGATAGAGAAGACTAGATTTGATTGCATTTGTAATCAAACGCAGTTATTTAGCAGAATTTTTTTATTCCAAGCATATTTTTACATGTATCTTCAAAATATCATATCAAGTTTCCTATGGATGATAAATAACAATACAGCTCACAATAAAGATAAGCCATTTACTGCCTTGGAAGGGAATGGGCTGCTGAATAAAATCAAAACAAGACACACAATCTTCTATCCTGCTCATCTTTTGGAGTTTTGGTTAAATACAAGGATTTCTATTATAAAAATAATCCTATTGTTACTTTTCCCATTCGTCTGATACTAGATCCACTTGACTACTAAACTCTATGTACCCCAAACTTAAGATGTGCCATTATATATCTAAAAGCAATAAACAAGATAAAATCACAAATATGTTGAAAAATTTTTAGCTCCCTGTCTCCTAAAAGCAAAGCCTCTAAGTAACAGAGGGATGGTGGATGGAACGTCACAGGTCCCTCCACACTTCTTCCTTATTCTGCTACGCACAGCATTGAAAGGTTAGTAATTTTGGTTTTAATTTGCATTTGCTACATTGGTGCTTCTTCAGGAAAGTTATTTTCTACAGCCTTCCTGAACCAGCAATTTTACAAGTACTGATAATGAAGGCAACCATTTAGATTTGCAGACAGCAATCCAAGTAAAAGCTTTCCAGCTTTCCTTTCAAAAAACCGATGTTTTGTTTTCAAACAAAGCAGAGGCTCTCCTTGCTAATTAAAAAACTCTCAGCCAACATAACCTTTTTATCTCAACTGCAATTTAATTGCACACTGTATTCTAAGCAAAGATATGATCTGTAGAAATGAAGCAAATCACTGGGCACCAGTCTGCAGAGGTATTACAGTGCTCCTGTTTCTGGGTTGGTCACAGAGAACATCTCTGAACGTTACATACAGAGATAAAGCAGCACATCCGATAATTCGGATCTGTTCAGCAAAAAGCTAAAAGCAAACTGTTTAATTCTTGTACTTTTAATCCAAATGCTATAAAAAAAAAGGAAGGAATGATTGCAACATTATTTGCTCCAAAGTCCCTGAATACAAACAAGAACACAGAGCTTTTTGCCACTTAACAATTGACACAGCACAAGCTACTCCAAAAGCACAAGAAAGGTCCATAGAAGGTGATTTTAAGGAGTGCACATTTCCATGAGACAAATATACAGAACTATTTGAAAAAGTATTACAAAATTATCTTATTACCTTTCAGGATTAAGCATTAAAAACTCTGCTTTTCAAGGCAGCTTCTTATTCTGCTTCTGACTCAGATTAACATCTGTGAGGTTTAATGGGAACAGGTTTGTTCAAGTTCTAGAATATCAAGTTAGAAGAGCACTGTCTTCTAAAAAGATCTAGCACAGCTAACTTGTTTGCAGCAGTGTTTTCTAACAAAGCAAGGGCTCCTAACACTTTAAATAATTCCATTCTATTTGGCAGTAAGTCACTGCAGTAAAGTTTGAGCAAAAATGTATTATTTCCTCTCTGCTGCTGAAAAGTTGTTTAGCATTTGAGCAGAAGAGGTCTTCCTGTATTCTCAAGGGTACGTAAGAATTGCAATGACTAAATCTATTCTTGGATTATTTAACTCATAGGTTCATCCCGATTCCTTAAGTCAGGCTTGTAGGCAGATTTAAACAAATAACCAGTAAGTAAGTTGTTGATGCTACTAGAACACTGGCATTTTTCAGAATTCTCTACAAAAGCATCTCTGAAAACAGAACTGTGATCCTAATCCCCCAGTCTGACCCAACAATGAAGATTTATGCAATGCTCTAGATCTCCAGCAACAAAGTCTGTAAGTGATCCACTTCCACAAATAGAGGATCAGAGCCCAGATGTTTTTCCGTGTTCATTCCCAGATTTCTTCTAATGGTTATATTTTAGAACTGAAATCCACAGTTAGAATACAGTTGCCTTGCTTGTGTCTCGTATTCTTGCAGATTTAAGCAGAACCCAGGTTGCTGCTTCTGCTGGTCTTTGAAAAAAAACACACAGGTTTGGAAAGGCTTTCAGAAGCAAAATCCCAGTAATTTCAGTAGTGTCTACACCCAGATTCACCAAGATAGTAAGAAGCCAGTATCCAAGCAGAGGAAATGTGTTAATGTACTCGCGCTTATCTGAACATTACCTTTCTTGGGGAATGGGAAAGCGACCAAGTCTGTTATTGGCAGGAGACAGAGCTGTTTATAAGAAGCCGCTGGTTGGAAAACTTCCACACACTGCTGCCCAAATGCTAATGATTCAAAGATGCAACTCGAGCACAAACATCTGAACTCAGAGTGTAGCACAAGTACATCTTGAGGAAATTAGACTAAAATCTCAGTGTACATGAAAGTGCAATCACTTCACAAAAAAGAGACTGCAAAGGATTCAAAAGGTCCTTTATTCCACAGTGCAGCACCAGATACACTCAAGCCCCTTCCTTTAACAATGTTTGTCTACCCTATTAAAATCATCAAGTCAAATAAACAATCACTGTCAGCCATCTATTGCCATTATCACCTGTAAAGCAGGTAAAGCTGGTAACAGCCCTGAAGAGACTTCTCAGTCTCTCCCTCCTAGAAGCTTACAGGCACCACCTCTTCCAAGTAACCTACCAGCATTCAACCAGAACCAGCAAACAGCTCAGTTCTAGGTATTTTCTGATCAACATGTAACTTCATACAAAATGTTACTGGCCCCCTTCTAGCCACGTAGTTCAAAGGGAAGTGCAACCTCCCATCCCCAGCGGGAAGGAACAACCCCATGCATTAATGCCTGCTGGGGCAAATGGTGGGAAAGCAGATCTGGCAGAAAACAACCCAAGGCTCTTGGTGGACATCAAATTGATTACAAACCAATGGGCCCTCGAGGCAAGGAAGATTAATGGCATCCTAGGCTGTATATGGAAGAGTTGCCAGCAGGCCAAGGGCTCTACTCAGCACTAGAAGGACACACCTAGAGCACTGTGCCTGGTTCTGGGTTCCCCAGTATAAGAGAGACATGAACATACTGGAGAGAGTCCAGTGAAGGGCCACTAACAACCCTCTGGAGCATCTCTCATAGGAAAGAGAGTCAGCCTCTAGAGCCAGCCTAGAGGAAACCTGCAGGGATCAAATCAGTGCAGGTAAAATCCAGAGGGAGGGTGTACTGAAGAGGGAACCAGCCTCTGCAGTGGTGCCCAGTGACAGGATCAGGTACAGCAGGCACAAACACAGGAGATTCGTCATGAACATCATGGAAACTTTGTTGTTGTGTGGGTGACCAAGTACTGGCACAGGTTGCCCAGAGAGGCTGTGGAGTCTCCATCCTTGGAGATATTCAGAAGCCATCTGGACACAGTCCTGAGTAACCAGCTCTAGGTGACCCTGCTTGAGCAGTGAGGGCAGGACAAGATGATCTCCCGAAGTGCCTTCCAACCTCAACCATTGGGTGATCTGGTGATACACACTACACCTGTAGGCTGAGGAAGCCAGAAAACCAGGGCTCCCTGAGTAAACGGGACCTTTTCAAACTGCCTGTACCACTCTTCCAACGGAAATGCACTGTAGGATAACAAAGGTGAGCGACAAAATACTTGTGGTCACCAGTAGAACCCAGTGTTTGCTCTCTAGCTTATACCAACTAGAGTCAAAAAACAACACTAAAACTCCCAGATTCAGGAACATCCAACATATCTGTTGCTGGAAATTCATATTACTTTGCAGAGAAATAAATGTTTTGGGGTATAATTTCCATTCTATTTACTTTAACTTTTTCAACAGTTTCCTCCGAATGCAACTTCATTCCATATTTTTGTAATTTTTTTTCCTTGTCACCATTTCGCCCTTAAGACTACAGAGCTCGCTCCTCTTACATAACCATGCTTGAAATGCTGTGAATTGCAAGGAAAAATTACAAGAGTAAACTGCTAAGAGCCTGCTGAACTCTTCATAGTTTATACCAGCTTAAAGTAGCTATTTAGCCTTCTTAACAAGAGGTGGTTAAGAAAGAAGTGAGGAAGAGGTAAATAGATGTCCTACAGAGTGTCAGCAGAAGTATCCACAAAGGTCCACCAGCAGCAACAGGAGATACATGAACCAGTACTCTCAAGATTAGTGACCAGAGCGCCTCATCCCTCTTGCAGAAGAAATTTCTGGACAAGTTCTATGAAGTCCCCACAAAGGTCTCAGACCAAACTGTTAAATCTCAAAACTTTTAATAGACTGTCACCATATTTGCAGGACATTTTTACTCTCAAAATGGTTGCAAACACTACTACTCAGTTTTTCTACAGTGTAGCTGCAGAGTGTTTGCCACGATTCTACACATTAGCAGGTGAAAGACGTCAAACTGAAAGTGATTACTGGAGAACGAGGCTTCTCAATGTTTTCAAAAAAAGCAACCACCTGCCTCATTCCTTGCCATGACGTCCTTCACAGGCCTAATACCACAGAGCACTGGGACAAGAACTAACTGAAATTACAGAATATAGGTGTTTATGCTCGCTACCTTGAAGGGAGTGGATACCAAAAGTTAAAGTTACTTAGCAGTGCTGGGAGTAACATTTGCACCTAATAATTGCCACCTATTCTCACTCCCCCATTTCCTACTCCCCAGCAGAAAAAACGAGAAGGATCTGACTGCTGTCATCTAAAACTGCCACCACAGGGGCACAGTCCTTTGAGGCAAAGGAGACTGCCACCAACAGTCTTCCCTTCCACTGCAAGACAGGGCATTCATCAAAACGGTATTAAATAGTCTGTTACACAATAACTCGGTATCCTTAGCCTGTATCCTTCATTCTGGATGAAGTTTGGCTGAGGTTATCTGGAAAAGGGCAAGAGCAGCACATTTCCTGCCTCAGAACCTAATCACTATTTGAATTTTTATAAACCCTTTGAATATTGTTAATTTAAAAGACAAGAATTTACAATGACAGAGATATATTGTCTAGCACTTGCTCCAAGAATATCTCTGAAAAATGGCATATTAAGATATGGAATTACATTTTTTTTCAACTACAGAGCAGATAAAATGTACTCCTATTAATGTCAAATGGAGAGCTCAATATCCACACTTTTCTGAGTTCTGAAGTTTTCCTTACTATGTAACAAGTATATCTGGAAGAGGATGCACGGGCAACACACATTCTCACACAAATAAAAACTGATCTCTGAACAACCAAAACCATCGTACACAAAGTCCCACAAAGTTCCTCAATAGTGCTATCTGAACAGGTTGACTGTGACACACCAAAAACTTGACTGGAAGCTAAGAGAAGGAGCATGAAGAAAGTAAGGGGCACCATCGTTCCCTGCTCTTCTCCTCAATCTGGGCTATTAATCTTAGGACATCTGTCAAGAGTCACAGGGAAGTCACAGAAACGTGCTATCAAAACTGTCCTCATAAGCAGGACACCTTTTGCTCCTAGGTGACCTTTAGCAACAATCGAAGATGACAATACAGTATCATCCACATCTCCTAAGGAGTGTCAGGAAATGCCTATTACACTATTATACTCCCTCAGATGGTGTGTGTGGTGAGGGGGAATCAATGCCTATAGCTTGCTTATGACATCTGCCAGTTGTCTTTTACAAGATTAAATACTGACATAATTTTTAATATCTGTGTTTTGTTCTTCATTCTTCCCTTGATATTCAAACATTGCCCTTGTTTGGGTGGGCAAACCCCTACACTAAACTTCTCCAGATTCCTCCTGCAAGGAATATTCACAGCCTGCACCATGTTCCATTCCAGGCTCAGCAGATGAGCTGAGTAACCAGTGCTGAGAGGAAGCCTCTAAAGGCCAAGAGAAGAATCAGCTCTAGTCTAACCCTCAGAAAGGTCTGAGCCTCTGCAGGCAGGGCTCCATGACAATACTCAATCAGTAACAGAAATGCAGGAATTGCAATATCCACCTCTCCTTCCCAGGCTTTACTTGGCAGAAGCAAGTGGAACATGCAATTAAATCAAAGAGGAGCTCTCCTTCTCAACTGAAACATCCAAGACCTGCAGTATTTTAGGCGAAACCCTTTCCTTCTCCACTTTGCTTGAATGGGTTCTGCAGCACTGAAAAGCTGCTCTGCCAGCACAGAGCAGATGGGTTAAGTAGCCTAAAAAGTGATTGCTCTTTAAAAGGAGTCACCTCCTGCACAACGATTGACAGATTTGGTTTACCTCCAAGGCATTGTCTCAGAGCATGCTGGTCTCCTCACAAAACAGGTGCTGCTTTAGGGTAGGAGTGTGAAGAGGAAGGGGAGTTGGTTGGTTGGTTAGTTTTAAGCTTTACAGCAAAATGTAGTATGCTCCAGGAACTTCCTTTGCTAGTAAATCCCAGGAAAAAAGATTTGTTTCTTCTCTCAAAATGTAAAATTTGCCTGCATTAGAGCTAGGCCTAGCAGGAGTTTCACTACACAAAGGCAAAATTTAACAGCCTATATGAAAAGTTTAAAACAAGTCTTTAATAGAACATGTAATACTGCAGCAACAGTTTTGACATGTTTAGGCAACTGAACAAAATTAAGGATCAGATACTCATTTATCTTTCGCTTTCAGGAACCAATTCAGAAGAAGGAGACTAATCTTGAGCTACCAACATACCTCTCTTACTCTAGATTTTGACTTCGATTTAAAAGTTTCTTTGTTTTGCCCAGATGCCCTCCCTCATCTTTAGCCTTGCAAATCTATGGAACACAAAATGCTGAAGGAAATGGGAAAAAAATTGAGAAAAACAACTCCTCCCAAACACTGGCTTCATCTGAACTAAGACTACGAACTATGTAAACTTGAGCAGCCATCACTTACCAGATAAACACAAGGCAAAAGATAATCATGAAGTTTTTGTTTCATTCCTTTAAAAAATACAAAAAAACCCCAGAGACACTCTGAAGAGGCAAACAAATAAACTGAAACACAAAGTTACACAGTGGTGATTCTGTGAACATAGATTACTTTCTTCTTATAGATCTTTGCACACTTTCCCAACACTATCCCATACTAATGAGCAACTATAAACTATGTTATACTCCCCAAAAATCAACCTGTGGGTTCACTTTGCAATTCATGATGTTCAACTTAGAAAATGCACCTTCAGTCACTCTATTAATACAGATAAAAAGAACTCTCATTAATACAGACAAAAGCAGAATATTGCTTGTCTGAGTGGGCCAATGAAAAATGAATGCTGGCTCACCAGTCTCATTTTTCATCCACCTATTGGTATATATATGGATTCACACAGATCAGTCTTCAAGGTTCTCGCTAAAAACCGTATCAGTTGGTTAAGTAACAACATGGGATAATCCAAGTAGGTAATGCCTGCATCTGTGATCACTTATACAAAGCTTAACTCTGTCTCTTCCACACTCATCTGCCTTACTACTTATTTCCCACAAGACCCAAACTGCTTGAAATAAGCATATGCTTTATTCAGCAAGGATTAATGGACCTTGTCCTCCAACAGGGCTGGATACTGAGGAAAAGAAAAGAAAACACACCAAAATTAACTTATTTTCAACATAAACTTTCTAAGGTGCTACTACTTATACTAAAGACTTTTTTCTACAGTTTCAAGCTTTGGCCAAAGAGGATAGCAGAACAGTATTTGAATAAAATACAGAAATCCAAGTTTTTAAATAACATCTTTTTCTCCCCAGCACATGCAGACAAATCCAAATGCCTTTCAAACATCAAAATGCATCAGATATGAATGAGTAAATCTCCCCTGCCATGATGCAAGCTTCTGCCCACCTGACATTACATTATGAAACTCGTTTTTAAAAAAGTTGTATTTAAAAGAAAACAATTAATTGGTTTTGTTCAAGCTTCTAGAAGAACTGAACTGATAAGAGGCTAAATCTAGGAAGTTCTAGCTCAAAAGATAGCTGTCACTGATATAGAATGGAAGTGCTTATACAGCCAAAAGAGTGACACTGCCCGTATTATTAACCAAGGCTCTTTCAAAAACATTCTGTGACATTTCAGTGCTCATTTCTACAGCACCTGAAAGTGGAGGAGGACTATAAAACACCTGCAATGAAACTACTGATTTCCCAAGAGCACTTCAAACGAACAAGGGTAAAGAAGAACTGTCTATACTGCTGTATATATACTCTCTCTATATATACTTCTGTATACTGTCTGTACTCTTACTTCTTTGGAAACTCAGAGCTGAAGTCCAGATCTAAGCTCATAGTTGAGAAAGTCTGATCTTTCACTTTTAGCTTTGCAAATTAACAGAAGCATTTTCAGACCTGAAGTAAGGTTTTGAATTATTTTAGTAGACACACTGTCACTTACGGTGCAAATAACGTGGGGAAAAAAAGTGTATTGTGTCAGGACTGCTTAACTCAAGAAAAACCTATTCTGAATGAAACAGAAGAAGAAATATAAGTATTTGACACCAAAGATCTATCTACCTCCTCTGCCCTGCCCAAAAGAATAAAAATTATTATCAGTATTTTGAAGACTAATGAGAAGTTCAGAGTCCTCTTGACTCACTTCAGAAGTAGTAATCCTAAAACAACTTTCCTCAAATTAAAGCTATGGAAAAAAAAATTTAAAAGGCTTGTGTAACAAGAGGAAATATGTTCCTGAAAGAAATACAATAGCTTTGTTTCTATGCTAAACAAAGTTGGTGTTAAAAGAAAATATTTGAACCTAATTAGAACAGCAGAATATGGAAGAAAGAAAAGCTGGATTTCTGGGAGTGAATAATCATCCCTCTCCCATGTCAGTAGGATCTGGAGGTCTGTTAGGTGTGGGGAGGGACAGGTACAGCTCAGCTGTGGGTCTGTGGCTGTCAAACAGGCTCTTAGCAGGTGAAATGACAAGACAGTGTAAACAGTGGCACAACATTTTACAAATTACTGGGCATGCCTATTCACATTTACAAACAGGGCCAAATCCTAAAAGTTTCATTTGAGACATCTAGCATTCCACTGCAATAAAAGCTTGTAAGAGCCAAGGACAAGCTTTTCAGAACCTGAGGACTGTGTGACTGTGAGCAAACTACACAAAGTACACTTGCCTGCAAATTTCCTCAAAGCAGCTTACTCAGGATAAGGGGCCATGTGCAGGCTCTTACACTGCAGCAGAAGCAAGGTGGCTCATTCCTCTTCCACTGGAGTTACTTCCAATTTACTAAAGACTTGAAAGCAGAAAGGGAAGTTGTTTGCTTACGTATAACCTAATAAGATTTGCTAGCAAAGACTGAAGATTGCTGGAAATCTCAAATTTCAATGGGATTTAGGTCCCTGACTCCCTTCATTTCCTTTTACAACAGTGGGAGCTCAGCATTGCAGGTGACTTGCAGCACTTGTCTTGAGAGTGCCATAACTGACAACAGGTCACTGTTAGCAGAAGCAGCACCATTATACCCCAGACTACTCAGATCATTCCTAACTCTAAACTAATAGAAATACTGTTTTTAACCTAGTCAAAATAGACTAAAACTTTGATTCAGTATGTGATCATGTCAATTTAGTTCTAAGACCATCACCCAATAAACACTACAAAGAAGAAATAAAAAGTCTTAATTTAATAAGGGATTAAATTAATTGGGTTTTTTTGGCAAATCTTTTGCATTGGTGACATTGTACAATATTAACATTATAATAAACATAAAAAATAACAGAGATGCTGCACGCCTCAAGCCCAGTTAAGAAGTGTCAAAGGAAAGAGCAATGCACATCCATACTTTCTGTGGAGGCACTAAGTGTCCTCAAAGGTATCATCTCTCCAAGTGAAAAAATCTATTAGTTCATTAACTTTCCAGCTTTGATGACCTGAATTCAGAAAGCTTCCCTGAACCACAAATAGCCCGTTCCTTGCCTACTGAACACTGAAGGCAAATCCCACAAGAATTGTTTCTGGTTTTTTTCAGTTAACCTGCAAGTAGCTTAGCATTTTACAATTGTTCAAAAATCAACACTATTTAAAGAAGAAATCTGTGAAATACACACCAGCTTATACAGATTGTAGACACATTTCTGGTAGTCATTTCAAAACAAGGAACACAATGAATGATGAGGAGGATGAAGGAAGAAAGGGAGATGGTGGGGCTGAAAGGCCTTGAGATGTTTTGGGGGCTTGATGACAACTCCTCCATAATAACAACAGCAGCAGAACAATTCAAGAACTTTCACAGGAATTGAAAAATAAAATTTTATGGTAAACAGAGGCCAACACAAGATAATTATTTTTTCCCCTCAGCTTACTTCAGGTAGGAGAAGGAAGATACAATTAATACATCTCTTACAAATTCGCAGATAATCAATACCCCTGTGCCCTGATAATAACCTCTCTCTGGGGAATTTCTGCACCACATGGTGCATACACCATGATCAGATGCACAGATCAGCAGTGCCTGGAAGACTTGAGACTAACACTGAAATGATTGCAATAGAAAAAAATTCACAGCTATACAGAACATTAAATCCATGTCTATAATATAAAAAACCAGGTCCACTCAGATGCTATCAGCACTTTAAAAACAAAACTAGTGTGGAAGTAAAATGTTTATTTCAATAAAGATTCTTCACATACAAAACATAAGAAACAGACACGCATGGCCTATGCTCAGAGCACATGTAGTCTAAGAAATTAATGTTATGAATTTATTGTATAAGCTTGTCCAATTTTATATCATTCACACATAATTTAGGTTATTGCCATAATTTATGTTTATTTTCATTAGCATTAAACAAAAATAGGCATTTCCACAAATGCACCTCATTCATAACCATAAACCAATAAAGCAAGTTATCGGCTCACATTTTGCATAGTATTATACCTTATTTAAACTACAAGCAAGACAGTTTCAGCCCTCAAACACTGATTTTATACACAGCTAAGGAACTGAGGCCACTCCACTTCAAACACCATCCAAACATAAATGTTTATTACAGTTTCGTCCTCCTTGCAGTACTCAGGTATTAAGTGCACTTTTTACCTTTCTTAAAACGTTGAAAAAGTCAATATGGAAGTTCTTTTGTTAAGCCACCTAATAGTATTTACTTATGCTGAGATGCCAGTACTTGCACCTTCAGAAAAGAAACATTAGTCATTTAAAAATTCTAGTGTCTTTAACTGACCTTCAGAAAAATAAAATAATCATGTGATTAAAAGCATGCTTGGCTGTGCTGGAGTTTTCTACAGCACTACTTTCCTGCTCTGTGTTTCTACAAAACCTGACTCAGAATGAAAAGCACGACCTTACTTCTCAAGAGCTGGTTTTCCACTTGTACAGCTACTAGAAATCAAAGATAAGACCCAGTGAGCATATGTACAAGGTCAAGAACCTATTTTAGACTGTAACACAATCACTGTGTTTTATGAATGGACTCAATCAAACTATCTTAAGAAAAATCTGTCCCAGTCTATCACAAAATGTTTTCACCACATACAGAGACACTGACACCACATCAGTCATGGTGATGAAAATTTAAAAGCACCTGCACTCGGACTACCTGCCCTACAGATCAAAGCCTAAGACTTCAGAATACCTGCTTGAAATTCTGAAAAATGGGGTCACTTATGCTGTATGTACCTGTCCAGAACAGATTAAAAGGAAAAATTTTGAAAAATTTTATTATCTTTTATAGAAAAAAGTCTATTTTTATGTTACATACTACTATTACAATTATTCATGTAGAATATCAAAAATTCTTCATCAGTTTTTTAGCTACTCTCATAAAGTCCTTTTACCTACCACTATCAGGGAAAAATAGTTATTCCTGTTTAATAATGTCTTACTATACAACTTGAGTGAAGGGATGGAGAAACCTAATGATGCCACTTGAAAAAGCTCAGATTGAATTAGCCAGTATAAAAATCCTAACAGATCGCTTTAGCTTTAGCCTTGTAGTCCTGTGCCTGAAAGAAAATTTCAAATACTGCGACATCCATAAATGGCACTGCTCCTTCCTGTGCCATGCAGAGGCACTGGCTCAAAACTCTAGACCAACGCAAATGATGATTGCTCAGGATTTAAGACCCTGTTAACAAGGAAAAACAAGAAAATTTGCAACTGAAACCTGAACATCTATAGAACTGAGGAATGCTAACGAGATTAGGTGAGGCAAAAACTAAAAGATAATATGTACAGTGTGTTACAAAAAAACCCAACCAAATAAAAACCCATCTACAACTAACTACTCAGACTACCCCGGAATTAGTGCTATCACTTCTTAAAAATTCCAAATGTATTATCAGGACATTCAGTTTGCTCACAGCATTTCATTAAAGAAAAAAAAAATTGTGAAAACTGAAAGGACTTAATAAGATTAACTGTCTAGTAAATAGCAAGTATTTCCATATTTTTCTTAATTTGCACAAAAAACCCCTTCCTTTGAATAAGATAAACAGTGTTTTAGTTTTTTGGTCTGTTTTGTTTTTAGTTTCTAAGCCTACCAAAATTTCAGTTGTGAATATGAACTTATGACTGTGAATGCTACATGGGTTAAGTTAAGATGCTCTCATAAATATGTCTGAGACTATAAAGTAATCAAGATTCACAAGCCAACCATGTAAAACATGGAGTTAACCAGGTGATCTTGCAGCACTTGGTATGTTCACATTATTTTATTCTGAGCTGAAAAAGCCTGCAGTAAACCATCCCCCAATTCCACTCTTTTCCCACCTTCCACACCTCTCCATGCTCTCCCCAACACTGCATGCAGGCTTTGAGGGTTATAAGCCAAAGCAGATCCTCACGTACTGCTTACATAACCTGAATGCTTTAAAATTTAACCACACTTCAGAGTTTTTTCTAGGGGCTATCTGCTCTAAGATGCTCAAGATGAACCAAATTTACACCAACTTCTGGAATTGATAGATCTACATGTTGTAGGTTGACGCATAAATTTACCAAACCTCATCTCAACTTGCATCATCAATTCCCCAAAACTCAAAACAAACCATGGAAGCAGTTGGTGCTCCCTGAAAAAAA